>OX155893.1:45868469-46076329 GCA_944588485.1 Phosphuga atrata
ACAAGACTAGACAGACAAGACTAGACAGACAAGACATAGACAGACAAGACTAGACAGACAAAACTAGACAGACAAGACTAGACAGACAAGACTAGACAGACAAGACTAGACAGACAAGACTAGACAGACAAGACTAGACAGACAAGACTAGACAGACAAGACTAGACAGACAAGACTAGACAGACAAGACTAGACAGACAAGACTAGACAGACAAGACTAGACAGACAAGACTAGACAGACAAGACTAGACAGACAAGACTAGACAGACAAGACTAGACAGACAAGACTAGACAGACAAGACTAGACAGACAAGACTAGACAGACAAGACTAGACAGACAAGACTAGACAGACAAGACTAGACAGACAAGACTAGACAGACAAGACTAGACAGACAAGACTAGACAGACAAGACTAGACAGACAAGACTAGACAGACAAGACTAGACAGACAAGACTAGACAGACAAGACTAGACAGACAAGACTAGACAGACAAGACTAGACAGACAAGACTAGACAGACAAGACTAGACAGACAAGACTAGACAGACAAGACTAGACAGACAAGACTAGACAGACAAGACTAGACAGACAAGACTAGACAGACAAGACTAGACAGACAAGACTAGACAGACAAGACTAGACAGACAAGACTAGACAGACAAGACTAGACAGACAAGACTAGACAGACAAGACTAGACAGACAAGACTAGACAGACAAGACTAGACAGACAAGACTAGACAGACAAGACTAGACAGACAAGACTAGACAGACAAGACTAGACAGACAAGACTAGACAGACAAGACTAGACAGACAAGACTAGACAGACAAGACTAGACAGACAAGACTAGACAGACAAGACTAGACAGACAAGACTAGACAGACAAGACTAGACAGACAAGACTAGACAGACAAGACTAGACAGACAAGACTAGACAGACAAGACTAGACAGACAAGACTAGACAGACAAGACTAGACAGACAAGACTAGACAGACAAGACTAGACAGACAAGACTAGACAGACAAGACTAGACAGACAAGACTAGACAGACAAGACTAGACAGACAAGACTAGACAGACAAGACTAGACAGACAAGACTAGACAGACAAGACTAGACAGACAAGACTAGACAGACAAGACTAGACAGACAAGACTAGACAGACAAGACTAGACAGACAAGACTAGACAGACAAGACTAGACAGACAAGACTAGACAGACAAGACTAGACAGACAAGACTAGACAGACAAGACTAGACAGACAAGACTAGACAGACAAGACTAGACAGACAAGACTAGACAGACAAGACTAGACAGACAAGACTAGACAGACAAGACTAGACAGACAAGACTAGACAGACAAGACTAGACAGACAAGACTAGACAGACAAGACTAGACAGACAAGACTAGACAGACAAGACTAGACAGACAAGACTAGACAGACAAGACTAGACAGACAAGACTAGACAGACAAGACTAGACAGACAAGACTAGACAGACAAGACTAGACAGACAAGACTAGACAGACAAGACTAGACAGACAAGACTAGACAGACAAGACTAGACAGACAAGACTAGACAGACAAGACTAGACAGACAAGACTAGACAGACAAGACTAGACAGACAAGACTAGACAGACAAGACTAGACAGACAAGACTAGACAGACAAGACTAGACAGACAAGACTAGACAGACAAGACTAGACAGACAAGACTAGACAGACAAGACTAGACAGACAAGACTAGACAGACAAGACTAGACAGACAAGACTAGACAGACAAGACTAGACAGACAAGACTAGACAGACAAGACTAGACAGACAAGACTAGACAGACAAGACTAGACAGACAAGACTAGACAGACAAGACTAGACAGACAAGACTAGACAGACAAGACTAGACAGACAAGACTAGACAGACAAGACTAGACAGACAAGACTAGACAGACAAGACTAGACAGACAAGACTAGACAGACAAGACTAGACAGACAAGACTAGACAGACAAGACTAGACAGACAAGACTAGACAGACAAGACTAGACAGACAAGACTAGACAGACAAGACTAGACAGACAAGACTAGACAGACAAGACTAGACAGACAAGACTAGACAGACAAGACTAGACAGACAAGACTAGACAGACAAGACTAGACAGACAAGACTAGACAGACAAGACTAGACAGACAAGACTAGACAGACAAGACTAGACAGACAAGACTAGACAGACAAGACTAGACAGACAAGACTAGACAGACAAGACTAGACAGACAAGACTAGACAGACAAGACTAGACAGACAAGACTAGACAGACAAGACTAGACAGACAAGACTAGACAGACAAGACTAGACAGACAAGACTAGACAGACAAGACTAGACAGACAAGACTAGACAGACAAGACTAGACAGACAAGACTAGACAGACAAGACTAGACAGACAAGACTAGACAGACAAGACTAGACAGACAAGACTAGACAGACAAGACTAGACAGACAAGACTAGACAGACAAGACTAGACAGACAAGACTAGACAGACAAGACTAGACAGACAAGACTAGACAGACAAGACTAGACAGACAAGACTAGACAGACAAGACTAGACAGACAAGACTAGACAGACAAGACTAGACAGACAAGACTAGACAGACAAGACTAGACAGACAAGACTAGACAGACAAGACTAGACAGACAAGACTAGACAGACAAGACTAGACAGACAAGACTAGACAGACAAGACTAGACAGACAAGACTAGACAGACAAGACTAGACAGACAAGACTAGACAGACAAGACTAGACAGACAAGACTAGACAGACAAGACTAGACAGACAAGACTAGACAGACAAGACTAGACAGACAAGACTAGACAGACAAGACTAGACAGACAAGACTAGACAGACAAGACTAGACAGACAAGACTAGACAGACAAGACTAGACAGACAAGACTAGACAGACAAGACTAGACAGACAAGACTAGACAGACAAGACTAGACAGACAAGACTAGACAGACAAGACTAGACAGACAAGACTAGACAGACAAGACTAGACAGACAAGACTAGACAGACAAGACTAGACAGACAAGACTAGACAGACAAGACTAGACAGACAAGACTAGACAGACAAGACTAGACAGACAAGACTAGACAGACAAGACTAGACAGACAAGACTAGACAGACAAGACTAGACAGACAAGACTAGACAGACAAGACTAGACAGACAAGACTAGACAGACAAGACTAGACAGACAAGACTAGACAGACAAGACTAGACAGACAAGACTAGACAGACAAGACTAGACAGACAAGACTAGACAGACAAGACTAGACAGACAAGACTAGACAGACAAGACTAGACAGACAAGACTAGACAGACAAGACTAGACAGACAAGACTAGACAGACAAGACTAGACAGACAAGACTAGACAGACAAGACTAGACAGACAAGACTAGACAGACAAGACTAGACAGACAAGACTAGACAGACAAGACTAGACAGACAAGACTAGACAGACAAGACTAGACAGACAAGACTAGACAGACAAGACTAGACAGACAAGACTAGACAGACAAGACTAGACAGACAAGACTAGACAGACAAGACTAGACAGACAAGACTAGACAGACAAGACTAGACAGACAAGACTAGACAGACAAGACTAGACAGACAAGACTAGACAGACAAGACTAGACAGACAAGACTAGACAGACAAGACTAGACAGACAAGACTAGACAGACAAGACTAGACAGACAAGACTAGACAGACAAGACTAGACAGACAAGACTAGACAGACAAGACTAGACAGACAAGACTAGACAGACAAGACTAGACAGACAAGACTAGACAGACAAGACTAGACAGACAAGACTAGACAGACAAGACTAGACAGACAAGACTAGACAGACAAGACTAGACAGACAAGACTAGACAGACAAGACTAGACAGACAAGACTAGACAGACAAGACTAGACAGACAAGACTAGACAGACAAGACTAGACAGACAAGACTAGACAGACAAGACTAGACAGACAAGACTAGACAGACAAGACTAGACAGACAAGACTAGACAGACAAGACTAGACAGACAAGACTAGACAGACAAGACTAGACAGACAAGACTAGACAGACAAGACTAGACAGACAAGACTAGACAGACAAGACTAGACAGACAAGACTAGACAGACAAGACTAGACAGACAAGACTAGACAGACAAGACTAGAAGACAAGACTAGACAGACAAGACTAGACAGACAAGACTAGACAGACAAGACTAGACAGACAAGACTAGACAGACAAGACTAGACAGACAAGACTAGACAGACAAGACTAGACAGACAAGACTAGACAGACAAGACTAGACAGACAAGACTAGACAGACAAGACTAGACAGACAAGACTAGACAGACAAGACTAGACAGACAAGACTAGACAGACAAGACTAGACAGACAAGACTAGACAGACAAGACTAGACAGACAAGACTAGACAGACAAGACTAGACAGACAAGACTAGACAGACAAGACTAGACAGACAAGACTAGACAGACAAGACTAGACAGACAAGACTAGACAGACAAGACTAGACAGACAAGACTAGACAGACAAGACTAGACAGACAAGACTAGACAGACAAGACTAGACAGACAAGACTAGACAGACAAGACTAGACAGACAAGACTAGACAGACAAGACTAGACAGACAAGACTAGACAGACAAGACTAGACAGACAAGACTAGACAGACAAGACTAGACAGACAAGACTAGACAGACAAGACTAGACAGACAAGACTAGACAGACAAGACTAGACAGACAAGACTAGACAGACAAGACTAGACAGACAAGACTAGACAGACAAGACTAGACAGACAAGACTAGACAGACAAGACTAGACAGACAAGACTAGACAGACAAGACTAACAGACAAGACTAGACAGACAAGACTAGACAGACAAGACTAGACAGACAAGACTAGACAGACAAGACTAGACAGACAAGACTAGACAGACAAGACTAGACAGACAAGACTAGACAGACAAGACTAGACAGACAAGACTAGACAGACAAGACTAGACAGACAAGACTAGACAGACAAGACTAGACAGACAAGACTAGACAGACAAGACTAGACAGACAAGACTAGACAGACAAGACTAGACAGACAAGACTAGACAGACAAGACTAGACAGACAAGACTAGACAGACAAGACTAGACAGACAAGACTAGACAGACAAGACTAGACAGACAAGACTAGACAGACAAGACTAGACAGACAAGACTAGACAGACAAGACTAGACAGACAAGACTAGACAGACAAGACTAGACAGACAAGACTAGACAGACAAGACTAGACAGACAAGACTAGACAGACAAGACTAGACAGACAAGACTAGACAGACAAGACTAGACAGACAAGACTAGACAGACAAGACTAGACAGACAAGACTAGACAGACAAGACTAGACAGACAAGACTAGACAGACAAGACTACGACCAGACAGACAAGACTAGACAGACAAGACTAGACAGACAAGACTAGACAGACAAGACTAGACAGACAAGACTAGACAGACAAGACTAGACAGACAAGACTAGACAGACAAGACTAGACAGACAAGACTAGACAGACAAGACTAGACAGACAAGACTAGACAGACAAGACTAGACAGACAAGACTAGACAGACAAGACTAGACAGACAAGACTAGACAGACAAGACTAGACAGACAAGACTAGACAGACAAGACTAGACAGACAAGACTAGACAGACAAGACTAGACAGACAAGACTAGACAGACAAGACTAGACAGACAAGACTAGACAGACAAGACTAGACAGACAAGACTAGACAGACAAGACTAGACAGACAAGACTAGACAGACAAGACTAGACAGACAAGACTAGACAGACAAGACTAGACAGACAAGACTAGACAGACAAGACTAGACAGACAAGACTAGACAGACAAGACTAGACAGACAAGACTAGACAGACAAGACTAGACAGACAAGACTAGACAGACAAGACTAGACAGACAAGACTAGACAGACAAGACTAGACAGACAAGACTAGACAGACAAGACTAGACAGACAAGACTAGACAGACAAGACTAGACAGACAAGACTAGACAGACAAGACTAGACAGACAAGACTAGACAGACAAGACTAGACAGACAAGACTAGACAGAACAGACAAGACTAGACAGACAAGACTAGACAGACAAGACTAGACAGACAAGACTAGACAGACAAGACTAGACAGACAAGACTAGACAGACAAGACTAGACAGACAAGACTAGACAGACAAGACTAGACAGACAAGACTAGACAGACAAGACTAGACAGACAAGACTAGACAGACAAGACTAGACAGACAAGACTAGACAGACAAGACTAGACAGACAAGACTAGACAGACAAGACTAGACAGACAAGACTAGACAGACAAGACTAGACAGACAAGACTAGACAGACAAGACTAGACAGACAAGACTAGACAGACAAGACTAGACAGACAAGACTAGACAGACAAGACTAGACAGACAAGACTAGACAGACAAGACTAGACAGACAAGACTAGACAGACAAGACTAGACAGACAAGACTAGACAGACAAGACTAGACAGACAAGACTAGACAGACAAGACTAGACAGACAAGACTAGACAGACAAGACTAGACAGACAAGACTAGACAGACAAGACTAGACAGACAAGACTAGACAGACAAGACTAGACAGACAAGACTAGACAGACAAGACTAGACAGACAAGACTAGACAGACAAGACTAGACAGACAAGACTAGACAGACAAGACTAGACAGACAAGACTAGACAGACAAGACTAGACAGACAAGACTAGACAGACAAGACTAGACAGACAAGACTAGACAGACAAGACTAGACAGACAAGACTAGACAGACAAGACTAGACAGACAAGACTAGACAGACAAGACTAGACAGACAAGACTAGACAGACAAGACTAGACAGACAAGACTAGACAGACAAGACTAGACAGACAAGACTAGACAGACAAGACTAGACAGACAAGACTAGACAGACAAGACTAGACAGACAAGACTAGACAGACAAGACTAGACAGACAAGACTAGACAGACAAGACTAGACAGACAAGACTAGACAGACAAGACTAGACGGACAAGACTAGACGGACAAGACTAGACAGACAAGACTAGACAGACAAGACTAGACAGACAAGACTAGACAGACAAGACTAGACGGACAAGACTAGACGGACAAGACTAGACGGACAAGACTAGACCGACAAGACTAGACAGACAAGACTAGACAGACAAGACTAGACAGACAAGACTAGACAGACAAGACTAGACAGACAAGACTAGACAGACAAGACTAGACAGACAAGACTAGACAGACAAGACTAGACAGACAAGACTAGACAGACAAGACTAGACAGACAAGACTAGACAGACAAGACTAGACAGACAAGACTAGACAGACAAGACTAGACAGACAAGACTAGACAGACAAGACTAGACAGACAAGACTAGACAGACAAGACTAGACAGACAAGACTAGACAGACAAGACTAGACAGACAAGACTAGACAGACAAGACTAGACAGACAAGACTAGACAGACAAGACTAGACAGACAAGACTAGACAGACAAGACTAGACAGACAAGACTAGACAGACAAGACTAGACAGACAAGACTAGACAGACAAGACTAGACAGACAAGACTAGACAGACAAGACTAGACAGACAAGACTAGACAGACAAGACTAGACAGACAAGACTAGACAGACAAGACTAGACAGACAAGACTAGACAGACAAGACTAGACAGACAAGACTAGACAGACAAGACTAGACAGACAAGACTAGACAGACAAGACTAGACAGACAAGACTAGACAGACAAGACTAGACAGACAAGACTAGACAGACAAGACTAGACAGACAAGACTAGACAGACAAGACTAGACAGACAAGACTAGACAGACAAGACTAGACAGACAAGACTAGACAGACAAGACTAGACAGACAAGACTAGACAGACAAGACTAGACAGACAAGACTAGACAGACAAGACTAGACAGACAAGACTAGACAGACAAGACTAGACAGACAAGACTAGACAGAAAATACTAGACAGACAAGACTAGACAGACAAGACTAGACAGACAAAACTATCTAATAAAAGATCCTGATTTTGTTGCTGCTGAACGAACATTTTATTACCGCGCCTGAATTGATAATCAAAGACATTCCCTCAATTGAGCCAATTGATGAACACACATAACGTTTTACGACTAATCTATATATTTAGAGGAATTTAGCACTTCAGAAGTGTCTATTCAAGTAGTTTTCTCAAGGAATTGCACAATAAAGTTATTGGACCTGTTACTAACATTATTAACTGCTCATTTTCTACAGAAAAAGTGACAGACATTTAAAAAATATCAACAATTATTCCCATTTTTAAAACAGAAAATTGTACTGATAGAAATAATTATAGACCAATTTCGTTAGTGTTATGTCTGTCCAAAATTTTAGAATATTGCATGGAATACAGACTAATGCCATTTATTTTCAAATGCAATTTAATTCCACAGCATCAACATGGATTCTGTATAGACAAATCAACGACTACTGCTTTAACTGAGTTCTACGAAAATATTATCAATGAGTTTGATGATGGAAAGTGTCCTGTCGGTTTTTTCTGCAATCTTAGCAAAGCGTATGATTGTGCTGATCACGACAAATTACTAGATTTATATTCATATAGTATTAGAGGAAAGGCAGGTCGCTGGTTCAAGTCTTATCTCAGCAATAGACAACAATATGTCAAGTTCAAAATCTTTTTTGAAAATTACCACCGTAATCTCGAAGGCTTCTCAACAAGGCTTCATAGACAAGACTAGACAGACAAGACTAGATAGACAAGACTAGACAGATAAGACTAGAAATACATGACTAGAGAGATAAGACTAGACAGACAAGACTAGACAGATAATACTAGACAGACAAGACTAGACAAAGAAGATTATATATTAACTACCTGTCCTCAACAATACAATCTACATCTCATAAAATGGTCAATTACACAGACGACACCTCTCTTTTATTATGTAACTCCAGACTGGAAGACTTATCTAACAATTTAAATATTAACATGGTAAGAATAATCGAATGGTTCAACATCTATAAACTTACAATTAACAGCCAGAAAACCAACGTAACAATTTTCAAAACAGGTAGATCATTAATTCACTATCCCAAACGAGTGACAACATGAAAAGACGATTGAGCAGTTAAGAAAACTTTAAAACTTTTAGGAATAGATAGCTACGTAAACTGGAATGCTCGCTCACATAAATGCACTAGAAATGAAATTGAATAAAATAAGTAAGTTAGGAATTCCTAAAAATTGTTTACTAGGCTCACTTTCAGTCTCACTTACGTTTTAGGATTTTATTTTGTGGTTGCAGCAAGGACGTCTTGCAGAACGTTTACAGTCCAAAAACCGGCAATTGGAATCATTTACAAAATGATTCAACAAATCTTGCCGAGGAAAGTTTAAAGTTGTAAATATTTTAACGGTCATAGCGATATTTATTTACGAGACCATAATTTTGTTGGTGAAGAATAAATATCTTTTCGCGGAACATATGAATTCTAACCACAGAAACACAAGAAATCGAAACAAATTCTGCATTTCGCCAAAATATAACTTGACAATGATGGAAAAACATTGCCAAGACATATAAAACTGATACTAAATCAAAGAAAATTTGTGAAAGTAATACGTACTCTCCTCGTAAATATGGAACCCTGCAATTTTCAGGAATATTATGAAAATATAAAAACCCACCCAACCTAAATTATTCTGTCTGCACATATTTCAATACGATTACAAATGTTTTATATCTGTTATGTGAAATAAAAATAAATTGAAATTGACTACAAATACAAGACTAGACAGACAAGACTAAACGGACAAGACTGGACCGACAAGGCATGACAGACAAAACTAGACAGACAAGACTAGTCAGACAAAACCAGACAGACAAGACTAGAGAGAAACGACTAGACAGACAAGACTAGATAGAAACGACTAGACAGACAAGACTATACAAACAAGACTAGAGGGACAGGACCAGACAGACAAAATAAGACAAATATGTCTAAGCAGACAAGACTTCACACATGTAATTTGATCAAATGAGAAATGTATATATATATATATATATATATATATATATATATACATTTCTCATTTGATCAAATTACATGTGTGAAGTCTTGTCTGCTTAGACATATTTGTCTTATTTTGTCTGTCTGGTCCTGTCCCTCTAGTCTTGTTTGGGACATATTATATATATATATATATATATATATATATATATATATATATATATATATATATATATATATATATATGTGTGTGTGTGTGTGTGTGTGTGTGTTGTATTTGAGGTTTTCGCGGATAGAAACATGTGCTGGTTTGTGTAAACGAACTAACATTCGCCATTTCCAAGAGATTTATGCGTCCGTGCGGGTTAACCTTTAGTATGCGTCTAACGATTAACCCGCACGGACGCATATATCTCTTGAAAATGGCGAATGTTAGTTCGCCGAAACGTCGAGAATCCGGTTCTTTGCAGAAACAACCCTCAACATCAACGCGGACTCCCCGAGAAAACAAACAAACACACACACACACACACACATATATATATATATATATATATATATATATACTCATATATGTATATATATATATATATATATATATATATATATATATATATACAGTCGAACTTCCAAAAGTGGAATTACCATAGTTCACGAAAAAAAATTCGAGTTATAGAAATACATAACTACTTGAGTAAAATACACTTATTTAATACACTTAATTTATTCAATGTAAATATGTAAATATGTACTTACTTGTTTTCCATTAAAAAATTCTCTATCTACAAAGTTCTCAAAAGTAGATTATGCGCAGTACACGTCTGGAAGATTGTCTTTAGAACACAGATATTCGCTACACTTATTTAAATAATTACGCATTTCTTTGTGCGTAGCTGGAATTGGCAATGTTTCGTTTCTAGATAAAACATATTCATCTTCATTTTCATTGCGTTTTGTAATCTTGTTTAAAATAGAGGCATCTGTTGGATAGTCTGCTATAACAACATCTTCATCTGCAGATAAATAATCATTAAGAGACACTGTGTTATCCACGTTATGCTCATTATATGTGTCATACGCGAATTTTTCTGACAGAGGAGTATCATCTTCTTCACTCCAGTTTGTGTCGCCTTGTTTTTTAAAGTCAGCCTTTCTGTAACAATTTTTTATAGTTGCTTGCTGAACATCGATGTCCCACGCGTTTGTTAAGTTTGTAACAGCATCCCATAATGTAATATGTTCGGGTTGATTCTCCTATAGTTTTTCTTGGAATTCTTCTTCGATAGTGCAATTTTATATTGTTAATAATTCCTTGGTCCATAGGGTGTAACTTTGAAGTCATGTTTGGCTGGAGAAAAACAACACGAATCGATTTAAGCTGCTTGGTAATTTTTGCGTGTGACAGTGTGTTATCCATAAACATCAGGATTTTACGTTTTTCAGCATTGAATTTCTTGTCTAAGCTAGCAAGCCATAATTCATAAATTGTGCTTGTCATCCAAGCATTTTTGTTGCTTGTATATGTCACTGGTAAAAAAAGGTTAACCGTTAAATCATCGCGGATTTTTGGATTTTCGAATCACCAGCGGTTTCAATATCACACAAATTGGTTATCCCCACCATGGCGGTGAATCTTTCTTTGCTCTATTTTCCAAGAAGCACTTTTCGTCTTTAATTGTTAACATTTTATTAGGCAAATATTATACAATACAATAAAAAACCGTCTCGTCCGCTCTAAAAATGTCTTTTTCGTGATAAGATGCTAAAAGTTCCGGCAAGATTTTGTTGCACCACTCTTCAAATTCATGTTCATTAACGTCTGCTCTTTCATCATACATAACTTTTTGAATAATATTATACCTTTTCTTAAACTTATCTAGTCAACCTACACTAGCGATGAAATCAGTGTGTCCCAGACTCTGAGCAAAATAAATACCCTTTTCTGTAATAAGTGGTCAATGCATTGGCATATTTTTATCCCGCGCAATTTTGTAATGTGTTCGTAGGTACACTTTTTGAAACGTTTGCGATCATTAGTTGCACCATTTTCGGCTTTGTTCAGAATTTCTTCGCGATTTCTTATAATTGAAGCAAGTGTACTTGGAGGAATCCCAAAGTATTCGTATTGAGTATTCTTTTCTCGCAATTCATACATATTTGCAATTATAACGGCAGAGGTAAGAAAAAATAATTAATTTAAACTCTAAAATTTCATAACATATAGCACCTTTAATATAACAAACTGGATACGCTTTATGATAGGTAATATCCGGCACCATAAATTTTGGAAAATACGCAGCGGTTAAAAAAATGGAGTAATAGAGATTATTTTGTATGTAAAGTTTGTACACATTTTTACTACGAGTTATGGAAATAATTGAGTTAAGGAAAATTCGAGTTATGGAAGTTAATTTGTATGTATAATGCTATCTAAACGTATGAATTTCTAAAAAAATTCGATTTATAGAAAATTGGAGTTACAGAAGTTCGAGTTATGGAAGTTTGGCTGTATATATATATATATATATATATATATATATATATATATATATATATATATATATATATATATATATATAAAACAAAAAACCTGGAGATCCCGAATTGAATCCATTGGTGAATTTCATATTGACCATATAGCTATTTCTTATCTCCTCCAAAAAAAGGTACATGATGTACAAGTGAGAAAAGGAGTAAACATCGACTCTGATCACTATCTGACTAGAATTAAAGTAAAATTTACTCCTAGAAAATACTGCGCCAAGAAACTCCAACAACAGATTCCCCTTACCAATCTAAAATAAGGTTGGAAAAAACGACTAGCGAAAACATGGGAAGAATTTTGTACCAAAATCACACAGAAGGCTCGAGAAATTGCACCCCTAAAAAAGAACACAAAACACGCCTGGTAGAACTCTACCTGTGACCAAGCTCTAGAGATAAGAAAATATGCCTTTCAGAAATACAACAGTAAAAAATCCCAGGAAACAACAAAAATTTTATGAAATCCAAGTATCTAAAATCATCAGACAAGAAAAAAGAAAACACATAAAAGAACAACTGAACTTAATTGAGGAAAACTTTAGAAACTACAGAACTAGAGATTATGCAGAACGTTCAGAGAAGAAATCAAAGGATACATCCCGCAGAACTTATGCTTCGGGAAAAAAGATGGGAAATTGGCCCTTACTAATGAAGAAAACTGCAAAGAATTATCACGATACTTCTCAGATCTTCTTAATTACCCTGAACCTACTAAAAGATTTCCTGAAACAGCCCCCAGTTTCACCCAGAGTCACCTCCACCAAACCAAGAAGAAATTCTGAATAACATTACATGCTTACAGAACAACAGAACCTCGGGAAGCAATGGGATTGTGGCAGAACTCCCCAAGAGTCTAGGTCCAAATTCACTCAAGGAACTTACAGAAATTATACAGGAAATCTGTAAAAACGAAAAACTCCCCAAAGACTGAAAATGTGCTCTGATTCACCCACTCCACAAAAAGGAGACAAAACAGATGTAAATAACTACAGGGGAATCTTTCTCCTTGAAGTCGGCTACAAAATTTTCTCTACATGCCTGTTTAAAAAAGTACAAGAACAACTCGAGCATAAGATCCTGAAAGAACAAGGACTAGACACCAAAACACTAAAATTGACCATACAGACCCTCACTGATACGAAATCAAGAGTAAATTTCGTGGGAGAAATCTCAGAAGAATTCCTGATAGAAACTTCTCCAGCTTTCGGGAAGTATGTCATCGACTGTATCATACGCTTTAAAGGTCAATGAAAATTCTACTACTCTGCATTTTGTTGCACAATGTTGTTTGGGTAAATTTCAAATTTTTTCTTTGCAATTTAAATTAATTTCTTTCGTTCAAAAGTGATATTTTGTGTATAAAACAAGGTCTCACCTGTTTTATTGTCATGTCAAATATCATTAATCTGTGTTAAACTAAGATATAACTAGCTAAGCTATTTTAAAGCTTATTCGATAACTCTATACCTTTATATTTTGTATTTGTAATATATAAATGTGTTTATGAATTTCATTATAAAACGATATGAAGTTGATTAATCTGTTGCATTTTATTACATCCAAAGATTAAGAATAACACATAATATTGAAAGTTTCAAATAATTAAAACGTCTTCATGCTAGATTCAACAATTTATCGATGTTGTTGACCGATCATAAAAAAATCGTAAACGTTTAGCTTGGAGTTTCGAGCCTCTTGAGATAGACCATTATATCGCAGCATTGGTCAGAAAGTTATCTTACCTATGGGACTAGCCAGGGGATATAGTAAAACTAATATGTGAAGCCATTATTCCGCACTTTTGTTCAGACCCTAGCGGTCCAGTAATCCTAATGATTATTAAATTCAGGATTGCTGACTCCATTGAACAAAATACTTGACGATATCCATAACAAGCACATATATATATATATATATATATATATATATATATATATATATATATATATATATATATATATATGTAGAATTAGTTATCAGCAGAGTAAGGGAAATATGTTAATGCAGTTTGCTTAGTTTTACATATCTACTCTATTTAGTATACAAGGAAAATAAACAAATTTAGCTTAACCGTTTTTGTTTTATTCTACAACTGATTGCTACCAATTAGCCGAGTCTAAACAATGAGATACATTTGTTTTCTCAATTTATTTCAACTACATTTATTTTCGTTAGCTGCTTTAACTTTTACAAGTTTAATCTCGACATATTAATGCCGTTATTCAAGTATTACAATTGAACGTTTTTATTTATAACAATCAATGTGCTTATGGTAGGGTGCAATCTACTATTTGCTGTTCTCTTACAATTAATGATCTGTATGTGGAAGTGTAAATTGGAAGCGGTGTTGCGGTGACCGAGTAAATATTACTTTACAGCAGGATCTACATTTAGTTTGTTGTGCCATAAACTTAACTTATTAAAATATAATTGAAACTTTGAATACACAGACGATGTGACAAACATTAATGTTCTATGTTTGGGTACAGAATGGTAAACTTTGTAAATAGCTATCTGTCAAATATTTGCTGTGCAAAACAGATAATATTAAATGATTAAACTTCTGTTCATTACCCATTGTTCTAATTATTCCTATAATTTTGAATTGAAACAATATCTAATAAATTCATACAAGAGTTGAGAAACAATACAAGACTAGACAACACTACACTGACTAGACTGACAAGACCAGATTGGCAGAGCATACTGACAAGATCAGACTGGCAAGACCAAACTAAAAAGAGCAGACTGACAATACCCCGACAATACAAGACCCGACTGACAAGACCAGACTGACAAAACTAGACTGACAAGACCAGACTGAAAATACCAAGCTGACAACACCAGATTGGCAACACCAGATTGACAAGACCAGATTGACAAGACCAGATTATTTAACCTAACCTAACCTAACCTAACAAAACCAGACTGGCAAGACCAGACTGACAAACCCAGACTGGCAAGACCAGATTGACAAGACCAAACTCACAGAGCCAGACTGAGAATACCAGACTGACAACACCAGACTGATAAAACCAGCCTTTTTTTGCACCTGCTGGGAGGTGAAAATCTACAAACAGACACAACCCGGCCCGTGCCGAGTGCTAGTGTAGGGCTTCCCAGTAAGGGGCGAGCCACTAACCAGACTGAGAAGACCAGACTCTCAAGACCAGACAAACAAGACTAGACTGACGAGACAAGACTGACAAGACTCGACTGACAAGACCAGACTGACAAGACCTGACTAACCAGACTAGACTGACAAGACCGGACTGTCAAGACTAGACCTACAAGACTAAGTATGGTATCGGAGGGGTGGCATTAAATTGGTTAGTTCCTACCTACAAAAATAGAACAAGAGGACTAAATTCAATACTCCGCATGGATTCGTTTAAAGACAGTAATGACAGTAATGAATGACAGTAATGAATGAAGTAATGACAGTAATAACAAGTAAGTTAACTCCAATTTAAGGACAGTAAATTTGGTAATACCACAAAATATCGCAATAGGACATCCACTTTTCACAATATTTTCAAATGAGTTACCCCAGACACCCATTATTCCACAACATACCATGATGTACTACGCAGACGACACAGTAAGTCTGTAGATGACATTAGTCAGAACACTAAGTTACCTTTGTTGGCAATGGTTGCATGGTTTGCGAATTACCGCAAATCATTAACGAATAAAAACGCAAATTTCACGCAAACAGGTTTTACGTTTTTCAGCTACCTGCTCATTCCACCAGTAAACTGGCTTCCTGCCTCTGACGCCCCTCCGGTTTCTTTGAAACACTGCGACACAGACTCGGTGAAGAACTGCTTCGCATGAGCTCCGCTATCCATTTTCGGGGTCTGTCCTTTCAGCCAACTCTTTCATCACGTAACCCAATCTTTCTAGCAGACACTTCTGTACTTTGCATTCATTCGGGCCTATTGCAACCGGTCCCTCAGAGACATCCGTATCCGAGACATCGTAAGTCGAAGAGTATTTCCAATTAGATTTCCACTTAGATTCTCTCCCTCTCTGACACGCCACTCTTTTACTCTATATGCGATCCTTGAGGTGCTAAAAGTGATTTCTATGAAAGACATACTTTCGCCCCGCACGAAGGTTGGCGCATTTGCTCCACAAGCCCCACGGTTGTGAACCACCAGGTTATTCTCTACCAGCCACTGTTTCATCATTCCTTGAAACCCCCCGACAACAATTTCTTTGGACCAGCTTTTCATACCGGTCCTTAGCTCATCTATAAATGCTACAAACTGCTCTAACGTTGTGTTAGGCGAGATGTAGCATCCATATAGGATCCAGTATTTCCATTCAATCCACACATCCATTTCCACACGCACTTTTAACCATATGATGTTCCGCTTGAAAAATCCTCACAACAACATTCTTACACTGGTCCAGGTGCCAGCCTCCGTTACTAACTATCTGAAGATTTGGTTCGGAGACAAAGGTCATCCACACTCTCATCATGCAGCCGCACTTCTATTTGAGTTCACCTGCAATACTAGGATATTCTGTTTCTTTAGGACTCATGGTCGCACGGTTCCCTGTACATAGGGCAGTCCCAAGAGTCCGCCCTGTGTCCATCCACTCCGCACATGAAGCACGTAGCCTCTTTGGCCGTGCATTCGTGTACTTTGTGCTCTCTTTCATCACATTGCAAACGCGCATTCTTTCTCTCTACTCCCTTGCATGCTGCCAGGTGCCCGAAGCATTGACATCTGAAGGACTTGATCAACTTATTATTTTCAGCTACACGGCATATGATCCATCCAACTTTTATACTCCCTTTCTCCAGTAAGCTTTGTGCCGCTCTCACGGGAAGAGTGACTACCATCATACTGGGGCGCACGGTACGCAGAGACATAACATTTTAGGCGGTAAAAAAACTGGCATACCTGGAAAGTTGGAAACCTAATCATCCTCAAAGTAGTTTCCTTGGAACTACACACACTCCTCCAAGCGGTGCGCCATTGTTGGAAGCATTCCGAAAAAGCCTCTTTCGGAATCGACTTTAGCTCGGCTGTCTTTGCAGCCATAATGTCCTCTCTTGTCTGAAATCGCGTTCCTTTCAATGGCCTCTTGACTTTGGGGAATAGCCAGAAGTCGCAGGGGGGCCATATCAGGAGAGTAAGGAGACTGTCGAACCAGAGGAGACTGGTTTTTCGCCAAAAAATGGTGAACCAAGTGCGAAGAATGTGCTGGATCATTGTCGTGATGGAGTCGCCAATTTCCTGATGACCACAACTCCAGTCACTTGCGCCGTACAGCATCACGGAGGCGACGTAGGACATCCCTCATTTCACTTGTCATTTTATTTGCATTGAAAAACCGACGAGAGCACTATACACTACGTCACTCGAACACTGCTCGACAGCAACTGACGCTATCTACAGGCGGGAAAATAGGTTCTAGGTCGGCTCATACAAGCGCGATTGATTCAAATCCATCAGGTTTCCAAAATAAAAAATAAGGTCGGATACTTTTCAGACTACGTAGAAGGACAAAACTGGAAGATAAGACAAAACAGCTGTGTCAATCAGGACTCGACAGTTAAAACAAAACAGTCAAGTCTAGAAAGATAAGGCTAGACAGTAAAGACTTCATTAAAGTCTACAATCAAGGTTAGACAGTCAAGACTATACAATCAAAACTAAACGGTCAAGACTAGATAATCAAGACTGGACGGTCAAGACAAGACAGTCAAGACTAGACATTCAGGACTAGACAGTGAAGGCTAGACAGTCAAGACGAGACAATCGATAGAAGATAGTCAAGTATATACAGACAAGCTAGACAAACAAGAGCAGACAGAAAAATATAGAAAGGACGAGATTATTGGATAAATTTGTAGTTAAAGCTCTATAAACTCTATTGTATTCTGCTACAACAATATTATGCAATAACAGGTTTACCTAAAATAGCAGCAGTCTCATTCTTATTACAACTGATTCAACAATAATTTATTAATTTAGGATTAAAATACTTTAACTTATAACGAGTTTACAAACGTCGTTGCTTAATCTATAACGAGTTTTTGGATTCTTAATTAATAATGTGTATGCGGCATAATAAATTCGCTCGGTTGTTGATTTAAATAGCTCACGTAAGTAAATATTATCTTTTAGCAGGATTAACATTAGTTTGTAGCTGTTACGCCGCAAACCAAACTTATTAAAACAGAATTTGGATTATAAGTTGAGAGGTGCATAATCGGTCGCGAACATTGCCGCAACGTTATCTCATGGAATTACAGTTTGCTGGATGTTGTTGCACATTCTAATACCGTATCTCTTTCTTGTTTGAAAATATTAAATTATGTTGTGGCTAAGTATTTATGCAAATTGGGTAATGCCAACCAATATTTTTTGGTAAATTTTAAATGTTCCCTCTCAAAATTTATTTTCGTAGTACTTACGTCTATAATAACGAAATTGTCACTTCTGGAACATTCACATAACAGTTTTCTTGTTTCAACCGCATTTTTGTTACCAAAAAACCTTTAATAAATCATTTTTAAATGACGTTTCAGCAAACTCACATTCGCCATTCTCAAGAGATGTTACGTCCGGCCGGGTTAAGGTTCATACATATACGTATATATATATATATATATATATATATATATATATATATATATATATATATATATAGATCTTATGTAGATCTTATAATCTTATAATCTTATAATCTTATAACAATTATAGATCTTGTACATGACAAATAAATCTAAAACGTGTGTATAAGAAACTTGTGTGTTTTATGTGTGGTCTGAATAATGTTTCTGAAAGGGATGTAGTGCATGCAGTTTTGGCTTGTTAATCCTGTAGCGTTGGTTGGATTCTTTCAAATTAATTTTCATATCCGGTTTCGTTCCATTATGGTGCAACGAATGTACGCCATTCATTGTTTATTTAAAGCTCTATATATTACAGGACATGCATAACAATCTACATATAAAACTACACATATTTTATTATAAAAACTTGTAGATTTTTGTGGAAATTGTGTGATTATAATTTATTTTATAATAAGCAGAATTGTTTTTATAAAATAATAATAACAAGGTTTCTTAAAACATTATTTTTCAGTGAAACTGTTTACCATTATTTCTATTTAAATGATGTCCCAAAATCATTTACAATTTGGTTTAAGTTTACTGTTATTAATAGAGCTTGAAGTTTAATTATGGGAATCGACAATAAAAGACAATCTACATTTTCCTGGAATCGTTGTGTAAGATTTAAAATTACCTGAAGAATTCGTGGTCGTCTTTGTACCATTTCACTGCATAGAGACGTTCCATTCCCATATCGAACTGACAATCCAATTTCAGATCCTTACGAAAATCTATTACTGCTGGTGCACTCATGTTAGTTAATCTCAGCGAACTTGCTAGAAAAAAAAAAGAAACAGATAAAAGACTTAAATATACCAAAAATAAAACTACACGGATAAGAAAAAAACGATAAGAATAAAAGAGGATAAGAATATTATTAGTTGAAATGAATCAAATATAATATTTTAACAAAATATTAAATTATAATTAAATTTGTTTTAATGTATTTGTGTTGTTTATGTACAAAGTTGGATAAAACTTTGTGTTTTGAATAAAGATTTGTATTAATATATTTCATTCAGTGTCGTTTCGTGGAAGCCTGTGCATTATCAAGAAATATGTTTCTTGGAGCAGAAGGCAATGTAATTGAACGATGATAAAGGTTGCGGTTGAAAAGGCTTTTGTATCTCCACGCTCGAAGAGAAACTATTAACCGATATCATTACGACTGATGAAATAATCATGCGAAACAGACAGCAGGAAAATATCCTAAATGAAAAATGTCGGGAACAGATAGATATATCACGTTACATTTCGTTACATTTTCCACAATCTAATAATTTTATCTAGTAATAATCTTATTATATTACGACTAACCTCGACTATTAATAACATATTTATATACCTTCCATTCACGATAACGAGTCTTTCTTGTGACTAGAAAAATAATTTATATTTTGTGAATACTCGATGTACTCGACCTATTGTAATTGCAAAAATTCGATAAATATAATAATAAGAAATCTAAATACAAGGTCTGAAGTGAATATTGCCGCTATATATTTCCTAGCAATAGATAATTTTGCATTTTCTGTAACAAGAGTCCCAGTGTTATAGAAAAATGCTACAAAATTATTTATTTCTCGTCGTTTTGAAGAATTGGGTCTTTTATTTACTGATCACGTAGATTTTTTTCCGATTACCGTCTTGATGAAACAACAAATCTTCAAAATCAATTCTATTCAATTTTGGAGTAAAATATTTGGATTCAATTTCGAAATTTCTTGGATTTACACTTTTATCAGATCGTGTTGACTGAAAGTCACTGAAGTCACACAATCGTGGCCGTCATGTGTTTGCTGATTGAATAGAATTGATTTTGAAGATGTGTTGTTTCATCAAGACGGTAATGTTATTATAGATTTATTGTAAAAAAAGTCGATAATTTCAGCAAATAAATGAATCGATAATTTCACCCTATTAATAATATTAATGAGGTGAACCGTTTGTTTTGAAAGTGGTGTAAGTCTATTAAAAAAAAATGAGATATCACGTAATTCACGCTTAATTTAATGTAATTTTTTTATGTATAACTAGTCCTCGTTTAATTTCTTAAAAAATTACTATGTTATACAATTTAAAATTGGTTGGTAAATGAAATTGCATAATCATCGATTATGAAAGTTGTGTAAGTACAATTGACAGAGGTGGCTTAGCAGATGGATACCGATCAGTAGCCTGTTATTTTACATTTATTTTATATTAGGTGTCATATTCACTTTACTTGTTTAGATTACTTATTCTATTTTTTTCTAATATGGATAACTTTACATAAACATCACATGGTGATATAGGTAAGAACAAATGGTAAATCAATATTAAATATCTATTTTATTTAATTTTAAATAAATTCACACAGAAATGAAGCCAATGAATATAAACAGAAGAATATTCTTAGATTCAGAGGATGGAAAATTCTGCTATGAACAACAACTTAACGAAACGTTAAAAGAGAAGAAGAATAATAGACGTAGAATCTTCATCGGATGAGGATATTGTTGCTAAGAACTTAACGCAAGACTAAGAGCTTAACTTAATGCAAGAAATAAACAAAATTAAGCAAAATACTGGTCAAAAGTAGTACACAAAAAGAGAAAAATTCATTCCAGCAAAAAAATTTGAATCCAACAATTAAATTGTATTTGCTTTAATAAAAAGTTTCTTTGCTAAGAATAATTCCAGAGATTTCTTTGGACCCTTAAGCAGGCACTAAGAAAATACGCTCCGCGAAGCCTCCACTTCAGGCACTCACAAGGCAAACTGGCTTATAACGACAAGGACAACTGTCACCTTTTAGCTCAGTACTTTAAAAATATACTCAACTATGACCCACCCAGCGAAGACTTCGACTATAAACAAACCACACCAAACCCGGACTCGCTTCCCCTTCATTGCAAGAAGTTGGCCAGATCATTCAACTTCTTAAGAATAATAAGGCAGCTGGAGAGGACTCTATCGTTGCTGAACTGTGGAAAGGTGCTGGAAACAATGCCGCGCGCAAGCTAACCGAGATCATTTAGGACATAACTGGGAAACAGAGAAATTACCACCCGATTGGAAATCTGCTCTGATCCATCCGCTTCACAAAAAGGGAGATTTTACGGATCTAAACAACTACCGTGGAATTTCTCTCGTCCCGGTAATATACAAGATTCTCTCGAAGGCGTTACAATCAAGGGCAGAAAATCAGTTGAATAGTCAACTGGGAGAATACCAGGGGGGCTTCAGGAAGATCCGATCCTGTGTTGAACAGATCCTCAATCTTAAAACTGTACTTGCATACTCCAAGATGAGAAACCGCAAGGTGGTCGTCACCTTTATTGATTTTAGGAAGGCCTACGATTCCATTGATAGAGAAACGGTTAACAAAGTACTCCAGGAACTAGCACTAGACAACAAAACTCGCAGACTAATCCTAGAAACTTTGACCAACAGTCAACGTTAAATTAGAGCCGAGATTTCAGAAAGCTTCGAAATAAAAACTGGAGTGAGACAAGCAGATGGACTTTCCCCACTTCTCTTCAACTGTGTCCTTGAAAAGGTTATGAGAGAATGGCGCAAGGAACTAAACAATTGGTATCTGCCTGGTATCTACCTTGGACGCAAGAACGATGGACTGGCTGTAGATTGCCGGGCCTTTGCAGATGACATGGCACTTTTTGCTGATTCTCTTGAGATGGCAACAATGCAGGTAAACTGCCTCAGAAAACAGGCTGCCAAAGTGGGTCTTCCAGTGTCGCTGGAGAAAACATAATTCTTTACCAACATCAGAGAAGCAAGCAGAGAGATGTTACTAGAACAGGGAAACATCAAGAGGACTGAGAAATGTAAGTATCTCGGCGAATGGATTGAACCCAACTTATCAGAAAGAGCATCATTATCCAAGAGAGTCAGCAAGTTAGAACTAGCCTATCGGCTGACTAAGTTGCGATAAGAAATGCCTGTCACGCAACCTGAAACTTAAGTACTACACATCAGTCTTACGACCAGAAGCCCTATATGCCATGGAGTGTCATTCCTTGAACCGAAGGGGTCTAAATTGGAAATCAGAGAGAGGAGAATCCTCAGGAAGATCCTAGGCCCGGTAAAGGAAGATGGGGAATTCCGAAGACGGCATAACTCTGAGCTCTACGAACATATTGAGATGCTCTCTTACTATGCAAGGAAAATAAGGGTAGCTTTCTATGGCCACGTTGCAAGATTGCCTTCAAAACGACTAACCAACCGTTCACCTTCTGGCAAAACAAGAATTTTCGTACCACTTGGTTGACAGAGACCGAGAAGGATATTAAAGAACTGGGAATAATAGTTCTCTAAAACAGACAGTCAGTACCGCCTGGACAGAAGAGAGAAAGGAGTTACAACGCCAAAAGATGCGACAATACTGGGCAAAGGTCAAAGCCCAACAGTTGAACAAGCGCATTCCAAAGTAGGCCGATTCGAAAGAAGAAGAAGAAAAAGTAATTGCTTGAAGAAATGTATAGAACGTATTAATGAAACACAACGTATAGAAATTTTTCATAAGTTCTTATTTATTATATAAAGTTCTTCCTACTAAAGTTCTTACTACTAAATTTCTTATTTATAAGTTTCTTATTTTGATAAGTTATTGTAATATTCAACGTGAAACTGTCAATAGAAGAAGGCCTATAAATAATTCGGGCACTAAATTTTACTTGATCATTTCTGGTGGAAACATTTTAGTATGTAAGAAGTTTTTCATTGATACTTTCCAAATATCTACTGGACGAATTGATCGTATCCTAAAGCCCCATGAGAATATTCCGAAATACATACGTGGAAAAATGGATGGCTCTTGCAGAAGAACTAGTGAGCTATTGACGAATAGAGTGATAGAACACATAAAAAGATTTTCCGCATTTGAAAGTCACTATACTCGTTGCCAAAATCCAGAACGGTTGTAAATTAAATCCTGAAATAAACATAAGAAAAATGTATAATTTATACTTAGAAAAAGGCAAGAAAAATAACTTAATTTTAGTTAATGAATCGACATAGAGGAAAATATTTAAACGAGATTTCAAGTTACACTTCCATTTGTCACGTAAAGATAGCTGTGCGAAATGCGATTTCTTAAACATGAAAATTAAGACAACAACTGATGACGAAGAAAAAACGATTCTTCTACAAATGACATGACGGACAAGTTCACTTGCAAAATGCTGAATAAAAAGATAAAATTCTGGCATCAAAAATCCTGATAAATACATCTCGTTCATCTGCTTCGTTCAGAAGGTACGAATGCCCCGAGAGTAAAAATTTGTGATC
The DNA here is from genome assembly GCA_944588485.1 of Phosphuga atrata. Taxonomy (NCBI): domain Eukaryota; kingdom Metazoa; phylum Arthropoda; class Insecta; order Coleoptera; family Silphidae; genus Phosphuga; species Phosphuga atrata. The sequence goes on from OX155893.1 coordinate 45,893,126, forward strand.
AATTATGTCAATGTTATTTTCCAACGACCGGACAACCTTCAACCACATCAATGCCATTTGTAATTTTTCGATTTTGCCCAGGACACTTGTCACTGTAGGCGATAACATGGCATTGGGTCGTTACATTTTCTAAATGCCTCAAACAGCAAGAAGCTACTTCTTGCGATCCTCTGGAAGTAATAGTTTCGTCCTATACGTACATATTAATTTTATTGTGGTGAAAACCCTCGTTTAAATCAATCATATTTTGCTTATAATATGGGACTGATACAGATAATTTGGGGCAAGGTAAGGCTTTAAGTAAGTCTTTGCCTTCTCTTTCGACTAATTTCGTTGCATTAAAAAATCTTAAAAATGCGATTAAAAAACATATGAGAAAAAACAATAATGGAGAACAGGTAAATTGGTTGCAAATATGTTGGATGAAGTTTCTCAAAAGTGCATCATACATATTTTATATAAAAGATGGGTGAAGTACAATGAATTAAAAATTAAAAATTTATTACCCACACGTTCTGGGAAACCGCTAAAATTTGAAAAAATGCCCCGGCGCCTGTGTACCAAAATGCCAGGCCTATTACTTATGAAATTATTACCTTATATACCTCCGGTGCATCATGCATATTTTGAAGCACTGCCACATGCAGAGCATAAGTTTATTCTATCAATATCTTGTAATTTTAACAATGTAATTAGCGTCTAAAATTAAAAATACTACTTCTATTTTATATCGTGTCATTATTTGTAAACAAAATTGGATTAATATGAAGTATATTTTAAGAGATAGTTGATTTTTCAAAATTAAAATTAAACGATTTTAACAATTGTCTAATTTCGAAAGTGGTTATAAAAGAGTAACATTTATATCTTTTCTTCAAGATAATAATTTCTAGGAAATCATTATATACATATCGTCAACAAAGTTGACATCATTAGTATAACTAATCTTTCTATAAAAAACATTTCTTAAACAACAATTACTTCACTAGGGCTTCACGCGAGAACGATATTTTTCTCGTCTCGTATCGTATCGTAAAAGCGAGACGAGACCAAGACGAGACCGTATGTGGTCTCATTCACGCGAGAGCAAGAACGCATGTGGTCTCGCTTTCGCGAGAGCGAGAACGTATTTGGTCTTGCTCTCGCGAGAGTCTCGTTTCTGATCTCGGTCATACTTCTTCTTGACTGTAAGGCCGAGGCCGCATTACGGTTTTTTTCCCGCGAGCGGTAACCGCTATAACCGCTAAACCGCTCGAGAAGCACACAGTACGCGTATACGTATTAAAATCAATCGCGGGTAAAAACCGCGTGAGGCCGCTTGTATTAGCTAACTTGACTCACAAAATCACGCGATTAAAAACCGCGGCGGTTTAGCCGTAGTGCGGCCTAGGCCTAATACGGGCAGCCGTAATATTTTCTTCAATAAATTTGAACTGAGGGCTCGGGCATGTTACATTTCATTATATAACAATTAGTTAGTATTAGAGTATATTTTGTAATATTAAATAGATTATGTTCGTTTTTATTATGAATTTTAAATAGTTAACAAAATAGAAGGTTAATATAAACAGACATTTATGGTTTGTTGCTACACATTTTTATGTGGATGGAACAAGACGAATTTCAAATATTGTATAGAAATTGTATGTAAACAGACATTTATAATTTGTTATCGCTTCATTTTCATGCGGATGGAACAAGGCGAAATTCGAAGATAGTAATAGTAACCAAACAGAAGATTTATGTAAACAGACATTTATGGTTTCTTATCGCTAGGTACATTTTCAAGCACTAAAATGCATCGGTAATTTTTATGTGAGATATTTTTATAATTATATACATATTTTCACGATTTCTATAAAGATATTTTGAACTTCAGTTGCAGCAAAAATGCCGTTGACTGAAGATGCTAGTAGTGATAACCCTAATAAAAGGCCAAGATTAGATGGAAGGGCTGACGGATTAAGTGAAATTCAACCAGTTAATCAACAGTGTTAAATACACCTGTGACATTTAATTTTTTTTTTAATTTAGTTTTTAGTATGTGAAAAACGTAGAATAAGAAAAACAGTGGAAATTTCTTGCTTAAAGTTCAAAATTTCAGATAATTAAATATTGTAACCTGTATTTATGAATAAAATATTGTAAAATTGTATTTTATTATATAACAATTCTATTTAAAATCTATATCTATCTATCAGAATCTATATAACAAATAATCATGCATTTATAAATTACAATAAAACTAATGATTACCTCGTTTTGGACTATCTTAACAATAAGTTCTACCAAGAACGATATTTGACGAGATGAGAAGACACGAGACGAGACGAGACGAGACAAACGGTTACGAGAGCGAGACTGAGACGAGAGAAACTTTTTTCACAACTAACGAGAGCGAGACGAGATTTTTTAAACTCTCGCCCTATCTCGTCTCGTGTGAGCCCTATACTTCACTGGCAAACACCACTACTGACATTGAATTACATTAAGAAAGTTTTTGGGTTCTATATAACAATGTAATTTTCCCATTAAAATAATATCCAGATCAAATACAAAAGATAATTATCAATTAAATAATGAACTTTCATATACACGTTTCTGCATTATGACTTTATCATTAACAACAAATTTAAATTAGAAACAAAATGAAATAGGACTTACCTATTCTGCAATTTACAGCTAACTGGTATTATCGCATTTGAGATTTTTCGATTTAAAGTCGAACCAGGTATTGAGATTTTGGGGAAAAACATATATTGCGCTTGTCGTACTAGCGGATAATTAACATTGGTCGAAGCAAACTTTATTCATTTTTTATTCTTAAGAATTTTATTCAACTTCATTAACCAAGAAGTCATGAGATAATTATTTATAGATTGTTGAGTTGACTGAGTTGACAAAGTTGACATCATGATGTCAACTTTGTTGACAATATGTATACAATGATCTCCTAGAAATTATAATCTTTGAAGAAAAGATACAAATGTTATTATTTAATAAAATCAAAATCTTCAAACTTGACAATATATAAAGAATTTGAAAGTGGTGTAAGTCCATTTGGAGCCCGTAAGTTTAGTAAAATACCCCTACAACAAATTTATATAACCAAATTACATGTTGATAAAACATTAGAAGAAACATTACTAGACTTCGTAATATAATTTGCTTAATTTTTTTTATTTACAGATATGTTAACCTTTAATTTTCTCGAAACAAGAGAAAATGGACTTACACCACTTTCAAAATAAACGGTCCAATAGGGGACCAAGAAATTTTGATTTAACTAACTCCTTTTTGTGGGATTATTTGAAATTATCTAACGCTGCATTCATGGGATTATGCCTTATTTATTTGAATAAATTTGAATTCCTCAAATTTAGTTATGCTAACAAAGACGACGTGGCCACTTTTTTTCAAACCAATGTGGATTCAGGGACATACATCTCTTAAAAACACTGCAGCCTTATAGGCATATTGTATTCCCCACATTTTTCCACTCAAGCAAATAGATCCAGACCAGATGTATTAGGTGCAGAAGTCTACATGACTTGTGGTTCGGCGGGAGTCTCTCGGCTGCAATGTTAAATTTTATTCTCCTGCGCGCGATTGCTTCACAATGGAAGATTATATGAGAGGTAATTTCGTTGTCTTCGTGTCCCGTTAAGAGACCTGCCACAGTTGCAATTACTGTTAGGGTGTTAGATGTGGTACCTATCATTACTTTGCTGTGTTGCTGACCACTTAGCGCCACACAGCGCCACATTAGCGATTTCTTATATTGATTGGTGTATAATCCTACGTTTTAAAAAACACAGTAACGTCAATATTAATGCGTATTACAATTATGTGCGTTTTTAAACCTTTGGCTTGTACACCAGTCAACCTAAGAAATCTCAATTATACTTCAGTACGGCGCTAAGTTAGGCTTATAAATTGGCAACTAGGATTCATAGACAAAAAATAATGATATGATGCTGATCCCATACTAAACCTTTACATGTATTATTTATATACTACAAGGTACATTTTTAGATAAAAATGAAAAACAATAAAAAAGTAAAAGTAAGTGAAATCCGATTTGAAATGTTTGCAAAAAATCAAATTTCAAATTTATAATAACTGCAAAGAACATTTTCTTTTTTCAAAAAAGCATTATATACTTTTCTCTAATCTTTTTGATTAATAACAGCAATAGCTTTAAAAAAATCTATTCCTCAAATTTCGTAAATTCTTTAAAGGCTTATAAATTAGGAACTAGGCTTTAGGAACTAGGAAAAAAAATATTATTCTATTCATTCAGGTAATACAGTAGTAGTACATCATCATCATCATCATCAATCAGCCTTTTTGCATCCACTGCTCGATATATGCCTTCCCCATTTCTGCCCACTGTCCTCTATTTTGAGCGCTCTGCATCCAGTTTGTCTTCCAGAGGTCTTCCACTGTTTCTCTTGTCAGCTCTTGGTCTCCACTCGAGCAGCCTTTTTGTCCATCGCCCATCTGTCCATTTTGTCCATGCCACATGTCCAGCCCAGCTCCACTTGAGCTTAGCCACCTGGGATATAACATCCGTGACCCCTGTTCTCGCCCGTAAGTCCTCATTTCTAACGTGGTCCCGAAGTGACACACCGAGCATCGATCTTTCCATCTTACGTTGTGTTATTCTAAGCTTCTTAGCAGATGTGGCTGTCAGAGTTAAAGTTTCGGCGCCGTAGGTCATAACCGGTAGAATGCACTGATTAAAAACCTTTCGTTTTAAACAAATCGGGAGATTACTGTTAAACACATCCCCAAGTCTGCCATATGCAGCCCAAGAGAGCATAATTCTTCTTTTTAATTCGCATGTTTGGTTGTCTCTGGAGATTCTTATTTCATAACCAAGATATGTGTGCCTATCCGCCAACTCCAGCTCACAGTCACCAAGATCAATATTTCCACTAGGGATAAGATTCGTCATAAATTTCGTTTTTGATATATTAATTTTTAGCCCGACCCGAGCACACTTCCTGGAGATCTTTCAGCATTTTTTTGATATATTTTAGGTTGTCAGACAACAAGGCTATATCATCCGCAAAACGCAGATTTGTTAGGTTTAAGCCATCTATATTCAAACCTTTTCCGCTCAATTCAAGCATCCCGAAGGCGTATTCCAGAACGGTGATAAACAGTTTGGGTGACATAGTATCACCCTGTCGTACTCCTCTACCGATTCTTATGGGTTTGGTGCTTTCCTGCAGTTTTACCATCATGGTAGCATTTTTGTTTATGTTATATATTAGTTTAGTGTAACGATAGTCGACACGACATTTTTGTAAGGAGTCTAAGACTGCACTCAACTCAACGGTGTCAAAGGCCTTGTGGAAGTCCACAAAGGCAATGAAAAGCGGTCTATTGTATTGGATTGATTTTTTGATCACAGTTTTGATGGCTTGAAGATGGTCATTGGTTCCAAATCCTATGCGAAACCCGGGCTGTTCCACTGGTTGGTAGATATCTAATTTGTTTTTCAGTCGTGTAGTAATAATTCTCGTGAAGAGTTTATAAAAGTAACTGAGTAAGCTTATTAGTCGATAGTTTTCCAGTTCGGCTGTATCTCCTTTCTTTTGAATCAAGGTAACGATGGCGTTGCACCACCTATCTGGTATGGTGCTGTTAAAAAGACAGAGATTAAAAAGTTTAGCTATTTACTTGAGTAAACAGTTACCACAGTAGTAGTACAATTTATCCATATATAAACAAAATCAAGAATTATTTTACGTGCCTGCTTCACCCCCAAGTAACTTCATGCACGGTTAGATAAATATTGATAAATCTGAAAAATTACATCTTAATATACTTTATCTACGACCAATATTTTAAATGCCCATTATTGTACAGTTCGTGGACTATGTAAATACATCATTACACACACGTATGTAACAGTTCGCGATTTATGATAAGTTATGATTGATAACACACACCTGCGTTTGGTTTCGTTTTCGTCTTGGTGGAGAGCTGCTACTACGTGCTCAAACGTTCATCACCCCCCGTGCCACAATTAACCACAAGCCACAAACTAACGGAAATTGAAATTGCGTACATTGGGTTGCCTTTATCTATGATCACTCTTATTCCAGTTTAACCCAAATAAGTACTAATTAATAAGGTATGTAACCATTAAGAATGTATTTCTTTTCAATTCTAGCAAGTTGAATAATGTCGAGTAATAATATATATATATATATATATATATATATATATATATATATATATATATATATATGTATATATATATATATATGTATATATATATATATATTTATATATATATATATATATATATATATATATATATATATAAATACAACTGTTTCTTTATTATAATGTTAAATAATGTATAATACATAACCTAATAAGAAATAAATTTATCACTTCAAACATATTTTTCTTATTAAACAGAAACAAATTAGTGTGGTCTTAGATAAAGTATAGTACATAACTCGAGTTGTAAGGCAATTACGTACTCGCGAAAATACGCACTTGCCGCTACCCGTGTCGTGCATAACTGTTCCGCTCCTAAGTAATATGCTTCTTACAACTCTCGTTACGTAATATGCTTCTTACAACTCTCGTTACGTAATATACTATTATTAGTTAAATATTGAAGAAACTTATTATAATCAAATCATCTTAAATTTAGTTAACTGAATCTTGACAAACCTAGTTAACTAAATCTTGGCAAACAGATAGCCACAAAGTATCCTAAAGGGATTGCAAATATAAAGAGACAAATCTCGTAAAATTTAGTTAACCGAATCTTCACAATTGCAACAAATTAAATCTTGATGAACCTAGTGAACTAAATCTTGGCAATTCTAGTTAGATATATCTTGCCAAATCTAGTTAGTTAAATTATAGCAAATGTAATTAAGTGGCCCCTGATCAAGTAAACTAAATCATGACAAACCTAGTTGGCTTAATCTGTTCAAACCTAGATAACTAGATAATATTGACACACCTAGTTAACTTAATATTGACAATGCCAGTTAACTTAGACTTTTTAAACTCAGCTAGCTAACTATTTACAACCCTAGTTAAATTAAAAAGATCGCTTGTGCTTGAATATAGAAACACCGTTGTGTCCGTCATCTTTCACTATTGTTATTTTATTTCAATTAATCCCAAATGTACTCAAACATCTGACTAGTGAGGCTCGTCATCTGTTTACTTGTGCGAAGTTACAGTGGACGAGTCGGACTCGTCAATTTAAGAAGTAGGTGTTGATTTTTGAGGTACCACCGCCCGTAGGGGTTGATCGCCAACAATTGCCTGGCGTTTGTTTATGACATCTTACAGTTACAAATAAGGTTAACAGATCTTATTATAGTTAGTTAAGGGCATGCGCGTCCGCCATATTTAAAAGGCGGGATTATGAAAGTTTCGGGCACATTTTATTATTTTCACTGATTATACGTCAAAAAAGTGCCCGAAAACCATAGCGGAAACTGACACATGCGCAAAAAAAATCAAATATGAAAAGGTCTGTTCCGCTTATCTTCATTATTATCCCTGTTTCCTGATCCTTACCCTAAGATGTCCGAAATAAAAAATTCATTTCATGACAGCGGAAATGATAGTTCCAATGAAGTAGAATTAGAGCTGTATGAACACTGATTACAGTGAATTAGATAGTGAAAATTATAAAAAAACTCAATGAATTGGAAAGTGAAAGTGATGATAGTGAAGTAATACCGGTACGTCGAAAATGCACGCAGCTTTAACCGAGTGATAGTGAATCTTCTTTCGAACAATTGTAAGAACAAAGGATTTGGGACGAAGAAAATCTTTCTGATAAAGATAAATAAATAAAGATATATAAAATCTTTCTGATATAAAACATTTTCAAGAAATAGTTGGAATTAGTGTTTTGTGCCTAAATAGATTAAGTAATAATCCTACATCATTGTAAGTGCTACTAAGTTCTTAAAAAAAAACTGACAGTAGAAAAAGCGAATAGGTAGGTCAGTCAAATAATTGAGAAAGAAGGCTATGCAAATAAAAAAAACCTAAAGCAGTTTCCAGTAACTGTGAATGAAATGAAAGGATTGCATTATGTATTATTATGCCTCTAGTGAAAAAATCTAAATTGAGTTGATATTGGTCAAAACGTATTATAAATACTTCAATTTTTGCAGCCACTATTCCCCCACGGGATAGGTTTTTTGATATCAGACAGTTTTTTGTTAACAGACAACGAAAAGCTGGATGAAATTGATATAAATAGGAAGATCAGAAATTTAGTTGATTATTTGAACAATACATTCCATAATCTTTATACTTCAGAAAGCGCAGTATCACTAGATGGATCTCTCAAGAAGTTTAAAGGACATTTGAAATTTATTCAGTTCAATCCAATGAAACGAGCGTGATTTGGAATAAAAATCTATAAACCTTGCGAGTCTTCATCAGGTTATTGTATTCGTTTTAAAATCTATATTGACGCAGATAGAATACCGGGAACTGATATACTGGCGTCTGAGAGTGTTGTCGTAGAAGTGGTGCAATCGATTTTGAAAAAAGGCTACACACTATACACGAACAATTGGTATTCGTCTCCACAATTATATTTAAAATTATTAGAAAAATATACAAATATAATAGTAACTGTGCGAAAGAACATTAAACACATGCCAAAAGATTGTTTGCCTCAAACCAAAAAAAGAAGACACCAATATATTATCATCCCACGGTTTGTTAGCACTAAGATGGAAAGATAAGGAAGATGTATATATGGTTAGCACAAAATATTCAAATATTAATTTAGTTAATACAGGGAAGCGAAAAAAGAATGATGATAAATTTAACAAAATTATCAAACCATCATGTATAGCCAAATATAATACAGGTATAGCGTTCTTTCCTGTTATGAAGAAAATTTGTGAAAGGTTACAAAAAAATGCGTTTTATCGAATAGACATGTCTATTTTCAATTCACATGATCTACGTAATAAAGTCAATTGTGGAACCAAAACAGTCATTGTACAATTTCGTTTGGAAGCTAAAAATTGGTTACATTTTCTGGAGAATATTTCGGCAACAGAATTAAAGAAACAACCTACAAAACGGTGTCGCGTATGTTATAAACGTAAAATAAGAAAATAAACCACTTGACAATGCAAACAATGCCAGGTTCTTTAGCATTTATGATGACATCTTTTAAAAAATACCACACGGTACAAAATTGTTAGACTTAAAGTTGGGTCTTGTTCTATGTAAATATTTCTATTTTGTTTCATTTATACATTTATTTATATTTCGTAATTACAATGTTGTTTCAAAATAGTATATTAAAACACGAGTTCAATAAGCGCGATTTTTCAGCACATGTCCATGTTTTAGAAAACGACGAGCGTAGCGAGCAGTTTTTTAATGGACAAGTGCGAAAAACGCCTTATAAGCAAGTTTTTAATACTATTTTTTCTATATTACGCCCTTTTATACCATTTCTAAATAAAAAATCGCTGATATATATTGAGAAAATTGTATCGCACTCGGCGAACCAATAACGAACCCATATGAGTGCTTTAATGGCTTCATTAAAGACGCAAAATAGAAAATAGTATATTAAAGGACGAGTTCAGTAAGCGCGATTTTATAGCACGCGTCCAAGTTTGGAAAATGACGAGCGTAGAGAGGAGTTTTCTAATGGACAAGTGCTGAAAAACGCCTTACGAACGAGTTTTTTATAGTAATTTTTCTATTTTGCGCGCTTTTATTCCGATTCTAAATAAAAAAATCGCCGATACATATTGAGAAAATTGTATCGCACTCGGCGAGCCATAACCGCACGCATATGAGTTCTGTTATGAGTCCATTACAGACGCAAAATAGAAAAATATATTTATTATCACCAATAGAAGTATTTTCCAAATAAAATTTATTACTTTTACATATCCATATAGCAACAAAAATAGCATCAAATAGCAACATATTTTACATATCCATATAGCAACAAATTAAATCCGTTATATATGTATACAAATCTTCAAATAATTCAATACTCAAGGGGTTAAAACCAGTCATTTAAGGACGATCATATCGTCCTTATATAAAATCCCTTTGGACATATTAATAATCTTTTTAGAAAGCTAGAAAGTATCTATTTTTATTAAAATAATATTAATAAATTATTTCCTATTATGTAAATTCTAGAAGAGATGAAATGTCCCAAATTATATTTCCTGTATTACAGAGTAAAAATGATTATTTTCCCTGGACGTAAATGTCTCAAATGGAAAAAGGAAAAGAGTCTCCGATTTAAAAAGTTTCTGCCCGAAACGATTTGACGATGGCCACGGCCCCCGTAAATTTCGGAATTCCTTTATCGGCGAAATTAACCAACTTATACGAACTTAGTTTTAGTTTTCCCTTTGTGTAGGAAAAGCACGCAAACGGCCGAGATAAAAAGGGAACGTCTCTTTAGACCTTATATATTTTATACAATTTTGATAACAAGTTTTCTGAAATTAATGCTAGTATTTTAACGTTTACGATTTCTCGGATTAATCTGGAAGCGTGTTTAACGCCTTCGCTTTGATGAACACACATTAGCTGCATATTAAAAGGTAATTAGTCTGTTAAAATGTGTTTTGTAATTATAGCCGCGAATGCGAAACTCTTGGTTTGTTAAAAATTATCCATTCACGTAACGGACTAAATGAAGATTAATGGAACGAATATTTCCCAGTTTATTAATACATGCAGTTTATATACAAAATATTTTCTATAAATAAAATTATATTAAAAATCGCTATACATTTTGAAGCTTTTTGCAGCTTTTCCTCTCACATTTTAATATATTTAAATCGCGTATATTTTTATGAAATTTAATCTGCCACGCGCATTTCAAAAATAAATTTATTTTAAAAATGGGATCAACGAAAAATTTTACTTTATATACAGGAATGGGCAAGTTTATTTTTTTATTTGATATAAAACATTCTATTTTAATAATCTTTCTAGTTTATTATAATATTTTATTATTATCTGTATTTATTTTTCGACCTATGCGACAATGGTATTGAAGTTCTATCGGATAAAATGACTATGAAACTATGGAAATTAGTTAGATGATAGACATCATTACATCAAAATTACCAACTATATCGTCTACCATTCTGGAAATTTGTGTTTTTTTAAATTTCAATTATTTAATTACTTTTTAATTTATTTAGTTTACTTTAATGTTCGAAATGAGCTCCATCCCAGCACTAACAAACTTCAAAACGCTTATAAATAAGTTGCTAAGGTCGGAGAAAATAAGTTTGTTTTTTTTCGAAATTTTTGTTGCGAGTTATTATTCGAAATACTGAGTCCTTCAGTATACAACAAATATGTGCATTGGGTGGCCTCAAATCAGGCGAATGAATGATATTATTAAATGAATTATTCTGTTTACAAAATGTACACGAATTAAGGCCAGGGAACATCTGGCTGTATGCCTGCGTTATGTTGTATTGCGTCATTCTGTTGAAACCATTGCCTTTGCACGTGCAGATTTCGTGAGGCAAACGTTTCTTAACTGCCCCATAAAAGATGTAATAAAATATTGTCTGTACTGCTCTTGATTGACAGTAACTGAATGCTAATTTCAACAAAATATGTACCAATGTACCCCTACGCAGATACAGCACACCAAATAGTAACTCAGCACTTTCGAGTGGTTTCTTTAAAATGACATTTAAGCTTTCAAATCCAAGGAACTGAATAACTTATCTTTTATAACTGTTAAGGTGATTGTGACTGATAACTTTGAAGTACACACTACAAAGAAAGTTATCGGTAAAAAAACGTTGGATGAAAAATTTCTCGGTTGACAGTAACTACTATGCCATGTCAATCACAGAACTCTTCTAAGCAGCCGTAAACAAGTCGAACTAGTCAATATGCCAACCAATGTCCGTAGCGGACAATTACAACTCATATCTCTTCGCCGTATAACTTTATAATATTTTTCCTATAATCTAATTGTCCGTTTTTCTTTGTCCTTATCTTTCCACTCCGCCCACAAAAAAACCTTTTCCTCTATTATTACCTTTTTTGTTATCTGTAGGCAATGGGTCTCTGGGTCACAACGGCGTGGATTCGAATCCCTGCTCGGCATAACATTAATGTCTTCTCGATACCCCCATAATTCCGATCGCTGCATTAATCTAATTGTTGACTCTACGGCTTAAAACCTCCAGAGCCCGCCCTTCATACCCGAAATTAATTAAAACAAATAATATGTGCATAACTAATTTGTTTACTCCCTTTGATTACACCTTTGTAAGAAAAACTAAATTATCTCTGTCCTACATAGGTACTTTAAATTGAAAAGCTAACAATATATCTATTACGAACCTGAAAAAGAATAAAAGGTATAATACATTCCATGCCTTTTGATTTATGTGTTATCCGACCATTCTAACCATTTATTGTAGCCGTAGAGTGTAACTAAACCATCTACTCACTGTAGACCGTCTAGCCCTAGTCTATTCTATCTAATATAATATAATAGTCTGTATAGTTCGTCTCGGCTAACTAATCCTAGTCTAACTAAATGGTAACTAACTAAATTGTAAATCTAACTGTATGGTAACCAACGGACACGAAAGTAAAGAAATGGACAAGAACGCCCCTTGCACGTCTAGTGGACGCACTAGATCCGTCAAATCTATTTAGTCGATCTAGTCAATCTAGTTCCTCTAATCCTTTTATTTTGACCGTCAATTATTATTTTGTATTATCTACATAGCCCGTCTGGTCCGTCTGGTCAGGCTTGCTTTTCCACCATTGATTATCAAGTCTTCTGTAGTATGTCTAGTCTGTATACTCAGTCCTTGCTTAGTCTTCTCTGTGTTGTTTGTTCGATATTATCTATCAAATCTAGTCCGTCTTAGTATTTCATTGAAGCCAATATAGTCGACGGCTTTGATTATCGAGTAGGAAATTTGATACGTCTTCAATTGCTTTGTAAAGGTGAAGATGTAAAGGCCCGGTCGCACCTAGTCTATAATATAACCTGCGTTTGATGAGATAGTTATTGTGCTTATGGTATTAAATAGATTTATTTGATCTCGAGTTTATCGTTTTAGCGTGAATTCTCTCCGAATTGATTTATGCATATTAGGTCTCGTTGTTACGAACTATCCTCGAAATATTCAATGGAATGTTTAAGGTGAAAGGAGGGTCGCCACGCATTCTGTTGGACAAAGGAACATATATTACATATGTGATTACCAAATTGTGGTTTGAAATAGTTTGGTTACATTCATCCAATTCTATTGAGAAGGAAGTGTGGAAATTAGTTAAAACAAAAACACTCAAACCACGAGAAATAAAAGTTTTCAATTCTTTTCCTTGTACATCTGTGGGAATAAAAGTGCGGAGGAAATTAAGCAACTGGAGCAATGCAAACAATCGCTACGCTTGGCACGGCCGGGTCGCGTAAAAGTTAATGTTGTTCTTTATTAACTCTTTAAAATCATGTCAATATTCAGCTTTTGCGGCACAAAACTTTTCCCAGTTTAAATACAGCGGCGGTGGGAAATTATCTGGGGGAAAACTTTACCGGGCGCGGACGAGATTATTTAATTGGTGCAGAGAGCAAATATTCCTAATCCGACTTGACTCGTTTTGCGTGAACATAGAGCTTAAAATACATCCCAGCGACAGTCAGCACTTTGATTTAATTTAATCCTTCACTTTTTCCCATAACAAATCATCTCTGCCAAACCTCGTCAATCACTAAATCGGAAGTAAATCTTTCTATGGTGGTCAAAGATTGCAAAGCGGTGATTTTATATTAATTCAACTTAGTTTAATCAGCTTAACTTTTAACTATAGAGCCGCTGCTGGTTTCTCTGAAAAATATAATTCTTTTGTTCAAGTGACAGAGCGTCTACTTTCTAAGATAACAACTAACTATACAATATGATTAATTGAGATATTTAAAATAGGTATAGTTTTAGTGGAAATATTGAAGTGTCACAACAAGTGTCGGGTGGATGGAGTGCGGTCCCTTTAATTCAATAACGGCTGAGAAATATAATATAATTACTTTCTTTGTATATAAGATCCTCTAGAAATAAGTTACAAGTTGTAAAGGATTTTCAGATAGCGCAGCCGGTGGTAACTCATCGGATATTTGAATGGAACAACTCGCAGGGGAAAGAATTAAAGCGGAAACCTTTGTATTCATAAATTAAATTTCGCTGGTAACTGGAGTTTTGCATGTATATTACGAAATGTTGTATTTACTAGAATGTTACAGAAAAAATTGACGTAGAAGAATAGGGAATTGTAGAAAAGGAAAATATGAGTCGTTTACTTTGAAAGTGGCGTACGTCCATTTTCCAAACAAGTCTAATTAGTTACCTTAATAGTTACATTCTTATATGATCTTTGCATTCTGATGTAACTTGTTACTTTCTTAATCCGACTTGACTCGTTTTGCGCGAACAGAGCTTAAAATACACCCTAATCCTATACACTAATACATTCGAAATCATTACGATTTTGTAACACGAAATATGATGTGTTAATAAGGTGATGAAAAAGTTTATTTTGAAAGGCGAGACCACTCACTAGCCTAAAATACAAGAACTCAATGGATTTATTACATTATATACCACCTGTGCACCATAGTTATTTAAAATCCCTCCCGCATACACAAACTACAGAAGGCGGATTGACAATTAATTAAATCATACTACTATGTTTTTTTTTATTCTATAACATAAATGGGTTTTAAATTTATTATTTTAAAAAAAAATTACTTTACATTTACTTTTTTAAGCAAATTGGAAACGTATTTGGATTGCTTTTGAAAGTGACGTAAGTCCATTTACAGTCATCAAATACATATTATTTCTTACACAATGTTAATTATGAGTTGATAAATTTCACATCCTTAAAACCCCAAAAACATTATTCTTCTATGTTATCTATTACCCATATTTTTAAATTTAATCCAACGCAAACCCTTCAATATCTCGATTCGAACATAAATAGGCTTACACCACTTTCAAAATAAACGGCTTATATAGTCGATTTAATTTTTAAGGGTCGCTATATGGAGTCATTTTACTGAGATTTTGGATGAAAATCACTGGTGAAATTGAAAAATTTGATCTTCAAAATTGATGGGTCGAAGCAGTTTTTTAAATTTCAAGTTTGTTAGTAAATATGATATGTGACAAGCTGAAATTGGAATTAATTTCAGGCAATTTGGGCAAGGCAGTGTTGATTAGAAATCTCACATGAGACACAACGTTTAACATATATGATATATTACTTCAAGAAAATTCCCAAAATTAATTATTTTCAAAATATATTAAAAGAAACTTCAAATCTAATTGGGAAAATATAGAAAAAAAAAATGATATGCCGCACTTTTTATTAGAAAACCCAATCAATCGTCCTATTTCGATGAGGCTTTATACAAATAATCCATTTTATAAGCTGTTTGAATAATTTGACATTCTCAACGAAAGAAAACTAGAATATTCTAAGATATACCATTAAAAAGTAATGAATCACATTGAGAATTCAGCGAGAAATGTTAGGAAACTAATTGCTACAAAAACAAAAACTTTGCTAGAATTTTTAATAACTGTGACGAAAACGTTGTAAATTATAAGATTTGTTGAAATTACATAAATTATAAATTGAAATTTTTGTTTCACAGAAATTGCATCCTGTGAAAACGATTCCTGCATTAAATCTTAATTTTCTCCTTCCTTGAACCCAAGAAACAAAAAATATATGAATTTCTTAAATTGCCTCCTTCGCATCCGCACAATCTACCCGGACTTTAACTAATACAAGAAGTGCTAGATAGATTTTTTGCCCAGACGAGATTCTTTTCCTCCACTAACAATTAATCCAGATTGACTAGGCGACGTTGTACCCTTTTCCTACTGATATCAGCAATCACCGGCTCTGTTTTAATCGTCTTAAAAGGATCAATTCACCCCATCCCTGTAACCTCCATCTTGATAATACTAATTAATTATATAGACTAGTCGCCATTAAATTTATCACTGAATTGCATCTGTCTCCACTATATATATATAAATAAATAAATATATATATATATATATATTGATATATATATATATATATATATATATATATATATATATATATATATATATATATATATATATATATATATATATATATGCATATATATATATATACATATATATATATATATATATACATATATACATATATATATATATATATATTATAATATTAACAAATAAAGGCAAAGCATGTTGCGTGGTCATGGAATCGGCTGAAAACTCTTAGTTGGGCAATATTATGACCGAAATTGTTATCCAATCTCACTCAGTATTTAGAATCTACTCACAGGTTTAAGATTTATTCACTAAATCTTAAACCTGATAGAAAAACGTAATCTATATTTGTCCCTAAAAATCAAACAACAATCTAATCTAAACTTTAACAAACAGCTTTGAAACTACTGACCTCAATTGTAAACTAACAAATTTAACCTTCTGTTTGTCCGGGTCCGAGTTGAGGAGTTTGGCCATGTTCACTGATGTATGTTAAGCCCTTGTTTTGTCTGGCTTTCTCCAGACTTTTAAAGTATTTTTAGAATTGCCTAATCTTCTTGGGATATATTGTTGAAGGTTTAACAAGGAAGGAATAAGCAGAGGTAAAATAATCGGGAGCAGAGACCGGAACAACGTCGCTGCCAAGATCCCCTGGCTGGAAGCGCCAAAAGACGAAATGGTATGCAAATACCATTTCGAGAAAAACTGCACAGCCATGTGTAGTAGTAAAGCCGATTGGAGCGTCGAATCCTCAGCATACCACATAGACAAAATGCTATCAAGTGGTATACCGATGGTTCGAAGACAAAGGAAGCTACTGGTGCAGGAGAGTTTGGACCTCGTACCAAATACTTCGAATCCATTGGAACATTCCCAAGTATCTTCCAAGCAGAGATACGAAATAGAAATGTACATAATTTAACCTCGACAGGAATTATCGCAAAAAACGGATTGCTATCCTGTAAGACGGCCAAGGAGCCATCAATCCCATTAGCTCATACACCATCAGATCCAACCGGGTATGGGAATGTGTGGGAAAGCTAAACAAGCTTGGCAAAGAAAATAAAGTAACGCTGTACTGGGTACCTGAACACACTGGTATAGACGAAAACAAAGCAGCCGATCACCTAGCAAACAAAGGATCCAGTAATCACTTTATAGGTCCGGAACCCCTCTTTGCGGTATGAGTGTGAAAACCATCCACAAAAGAAATAAGAGAACAATGGATGAAAACTTGGAAAGAACTTCCAGGGTTGAGAGAATCCAAAGTAATGCTAGGATCTTTTAAGCAGAAAAGAACTATAGCTTGCTTGAAACTAAACAGGAATAAGCTTAGAATTCTGACAGGAACTCCTGACGGAACACTGCAGACATAGAAAACACCTCAAGGACCCAGTCCTAGAGCAGGGATTCCCAAAGTGCGTCCCACGTACCAAATGCGGCCTGCAAATCCTGTGGATGCGGCCTGCGTCGTCGATGCGATGGCAAAATAGATTATAAAATATTTCGAATAAAATACAATAACATGTGGGCCCGATTTTTCGAAAAAAAACTGTCCTGTTTGGTCCTGCCTGGACCTATCTGATCCTGTCTGGTCTTGTTTGGTCCAGTCTGGTCATGCCTGTCTGGTCTTATCTGTTCTTGTATGCTCTGTCTGGTCTTATCTAGTTTTGTCTAGTCTTGTCTGGTCTGGTTTGGTCTTTTCTACGTTTGTCTTGTCTATGTTCTTCCGAACAGTCTTAAGTAATGTAATTCGGATAGATAAGATAAGAAATAATTGACGAGAAAATTGAAAGAACATTGTACTGCAATCGGTCGTAATATGTGTTTTCGTGACTGCGCGACGGCCGTTACGAAAACACATTTTCTTGTAAAACGCGGCGAGCAGGAAATCATATGTTCCAAAAATTACATTACCGCATACGGTAGAGTGTTTGTTGAAGATTATCGCGTATTTGTAGAAAATAATTTGGCTGTTTAGTAAAATGTTCCCGGAACGTTATTAGCATTCCAAAGAAATCAGGTCTTGTCCGCTTCTAGCAATTTAATATGAGCGTCGCGTCATTGCCAATTCGTTGAGATTTTATTAGAATTCTCTGTAAAACTGCGATTCTTCGTTTCACCTGTTTTTTTCCTTTATTAAAAAACGTTGAAAAAGCTTCGCATTCTACACGCTATCAAGTGTAAGATCTCATGCTTCAAGCAAAATTCATTATCAAACTACACTTCACAATATATTCCAATTTCCAAGAACATCAAGAAAATTATGTTTGCTTAAAGTTAATCACCATCAAGAATAAAAGATTTCAACGCAAGTAATGGAAACTGTTGAATAAAAAAGAAGCTAGTGAACAAAAAAGAATTGTTTTAAATATATAAAAAAGTAATGTTTTTAAAAGGTCTGTTGAATTTGTTTTAAATTAAAAGTAGTAAAAACAATATATGCACATATTTCGTGGATATATATTTTGTGAGTATCTCAAATTACCTTTTATCTGCTTTTTATAAAGCTTTTTTTGTTAGTTTCGACTGCTGAATATGCTAATATGCATTACGGGGTTTTTGCAATACTAACTTCCAGTTATTGTACTAACATAATAGATTACATCACAATAGTAATCTATTATTAACATAATAGGTAGATTATAAAAAAAAATTATTATGAAATATATACCGAGTTACTATCTGGTATTTGGGTACTTGGTGTTGGGTATTAGGTATTTTACTTTTGGTATATAATATTTACTATTTGGTCTTTTGTACAAGTTATTTAATATTTCAATGATATGCAATATACAAACAAGACTGGACAAACAAAACTAGACAGATAAGATTAAAAAGTCAAGACTAGACATACAAGACTTCTTTTAACAACGAAAAATTCTCAGAGGTTCAGAACCTCTGAGCGATGAGTGGCGATGATTCAGAGTGGCCATGCTTATTCCAGTAATGAAAAAAGGAGATAGCAAATTTCTAGCAAACTACCGCCCTATTGCGCTGATTTCACTACTATCAAAAATAATGGAATTGAGCATGTTAAATCGGCCAACACCATTTATAGATAAACATGACCTAATACCGAAGCAGCAATACAGATTTGGAAGAAACAGTCAACACAAACTTGTAAACCAGAGAGGGATTAGACAATCGTTACCTCTGAGGGCCAATACAGAACTACCACAAGGCAGTATTCTGTCACCAACTGATACGATTAGTATACATAATTAAGTATATTGATGGTTGTCATTTTACCATATATGCTGATGATTACAGCTTCCTAATTTCGGAAAACACAACAAAAGAAAATGAGACCAAAGCGAATGCCTTGTTATAAATGCTATACAAGAGATTTATGGGAAATAATTTATTTCTAAACTTTGAAGTCCAATTTTGAGTATCCCCCTGAAAATAAATAATGTAGAGTTAGGCAGAACCACGCAGGTGAAATTTCTAATATACCTATTCTATTCCTAGAATTCTATAGAATTCTATACCTAGAAGAAAACCTTAAATGGAATTCCACCATCGAGGAAAAGATAAAGCAACTACATTCCAAAGCATACGTCTTAAGAAGCATTAGAAATATGGTTAGAAGACCGACCCTTTAAAATATATATTATAGCGAGGTGCAAGCCAAGATAATATATGAACTAACGGTATGAGATTTAGCGCCTCAAGTCGAGATGCTATTTGAAACCCAAAAAAGTGTAATCACAGCCATAGCTGCGATTTCTGTCACTAAATCCTGCAAAGCCTATTTTCAGGAATTGGGGATACTTACTCTACCATGTTTATACATACTTGAGATTGCCTGTCTCATAGTTAAAGAAAGGCACAAGCTTATACAACATAAATCACTGCATGGCTATGCCACAAGAAGAAACCACCTCGAAAAAACCTAACCTAACATAATCTATGCTCCAAGGAAGAAGTTCGTGATGCGTGAAGGACCATACACTTGTGGTATAAATATATTTAACAAACTTCAGGACCAAACACTAGTATTTATACATACAATAGTGGTATAATAGCTCATACAACATAAATCACTGCATGGCTATGCCGCAAGAAGAAACCACCTAATCTATGCTCTAAGGAAGAAGTTCGTGATGTGTGAAGGACCATACACTTGTGGTATAAATATATTTAATAAACTTCAGGACCAAACACTAATATTTATACATACAATAGTGGTATAATAGCGCATACAACATAAATCACTGCATGGCTATGCCGCAAGAAGAAACCACCTAATATATGCTCCAAGGAAGAAGTTGGTGATGTGTGAAGGACCATACACTAGTGGTATAAATATATTTAACAAACTTCAGGACCATATACTATTATTTACACACACACACCAGTTGTATAATAGTATATTAAAGATCGAGTTCAATAAGCGCGATTTTACAGCACGCGCCCATGTTTATGTAACGACGATCGTAGCGAGGAGTTTTCTATTGGACAAGTGCGAAAAACGCATTATGACCAAGTTTTTACACTATTTTTTTCTATTTTGCGCCCTTTTATGCCATTTCTAAAGAAAAAAAATGGCCGTTACATATTGAGAAAATTGTATCGCACTCAGCGATCCATTAACGAACCCATATGAGTGTTTTATTGACTTCATTATAGACGCAAAATAGGAAAATATATTAACAAACTTCCAATGAAAATCAAATATGAAACAAATCTGAAAACTTTAGAAGGTCTTTAAGATCATATTTGATAGGGATTTTTTATTTACAATATAAATGAGATACCAAACCATATATGACGTAACCCAAACAATTGTAACTCTAGTTTTGTTTTGTTTTGTTTTTAAGTGGAATAAATCATTTTTGATTTGATTTGACTAAACAGATAAGACTAGATGGACAAGATTAAACAGACAAGACTCGACAGGTAAGACTAGACAGACAAGATTAGATAGTCAAGACTAGACGGACAAGAAGGACTAAACGTATAAGACAGACTTTAAGACTTTAAGTACTTTAATAAAAGGCGAAAGATTTATTCGCCTTTCAGAGAAACCGAAATAATATAGACTACTAGAGTTGTAAGACAAACTAGACAGTCAAAGCTAGACAGACAAGTCTAAAGAGACAAGCCTATAGAGAGAAACCTAGACAGATAAGTCTTGACCGACTAGACTAGGCAGACAAGTGTAGATAGCCAATACTAGACACACGAGTGTAGAGAGACAAGAGCATATAGATGAAACTGAAGAAACTAAATTAAACATGTAAAACTAAAACGTGGACTAGAAAGACAACATTGAGTCTTTCTAGTCCACTTCTCTTATCTTTCTAATTTATTCGACTTTATCTTGTTTCGTTTCTAATTTTTACGTACCTACTCTAGACTACTAGATTACTTTTTTTATTTCATTTTGTTTCTTTTACCTGTCTTGTCTCATTTTTGTAAATTTCCCAATATCTATATTTCATTTCATGTAATCTTATTTGGGGAGATTAACTCGGGTAGAAGTTATGAAAAGTTGGCAAAGTTACAAAGTATCGATAATAAGTTAGATATCCGCCGAAACTTTCGGTGGAGCTGGTATTAGGAATTCGAATTACATCGGGTTTTTTTGCAGCCGATGAGTGTTTACATTTTTTTCCGGCGGACGTGGAAAATCTGAAAAACGCAAAGATAATTCATCAAGTATCGCCAACGTGCGGGATAACAGAGCGCGAAGAATAACAGGATCTTGATATATTATAATACAATCCGAATGTCGGAGCGGACGTGAGCGGTTTAACTTTTCTCCTTTGCCCGTAAAAAAAATGTTAATATCCACAACGAAATGATATTAAGTACGTTTTTAAATCCTATAAAATCTTAAAAAGCATCATTTTTGAAGGAAAAATGACTTGGTGCACAATAGGGCTTCCAATACCAGACCGAAAAATTTTTGGTATTTAAGGTATTTTGGCATAATTTTTTTTGTTAAACCGGAATACCGGTATTGATACCGGTATTGTCAGAAAAAAACATTTTCGTCAGACTTTTATACCTAAATATCAATGTTAATAGTGATTTATTAAAAAGAAAACAAAGGAAGAACAAAAATATAAGTATTTAGTTAAAAAAATAGAACACTATTTAATAACTAAATAAGTATTAACACTAAACTAAACTTGTTCTCCTTCTGTAACTCCTTCTGTAGCAAACATTCGGAACAAAGTTATCATAAACATTACTACATATCGCAATTCGAGTTTGATTTATTAAAATATGCCCGTAAAAAAACAAAGACAATCAATTGTTTCGTCATTCAGACTGGACCGAATCTGTTTTCATAAGTGATTTGCTGCAGAAAAGGCTCTTTCCGAATCTACACTTGTTGGTGCTATTATATAAATACAAATTTATTATTCTTGTTCTTATTCCTTGCTAATTGGAATAACTAATATGAATAAAAAATAATATCTTCACCGCAAAATTAACGCACCACTTATACATTCTGATTTATTTCGAAAAATAATATGTGTTTTCCGATTCATCAATTACCAGTATAATAATAATGTTTATTGTTATGCCTTTTGTAGGTTTTAGCTGTTCTCTTTATTTAATCTCGAAGTCATAGCAGCTTTTTATAAGTAGTAAGTTTTTCCAATAATTAAACCTCGCTTCTAAAATTGGCTTTCAATTGTTTTACCAATAGATACGATAATTGTCATTTGTGAAATACATCTGCTCGTAATGCAACGTGCTACACAAAATTTAAATCGTGATGAATGTGTTGAAACTGTAAGTTTGTCTAATGAAGGACTAACAAATCGCGAACTTGGTAGAAGATATGGAGTGTCTCATACAACGGTCGGTAGGGTTCTGCAGAGGTTTATACAGAAGAAAGATCACACTAAGCGACCTGGTCAAGGCAGACCACGAGTTACTAATGCCGTGGAGGACCGATTTTTAATGGTGCAAACAGTGAGGGAACGGTTCGCTACTGCACGAAGTCTCCAAATAACTTGCTGAGGTTCATGGCTCTGCTGTTAGTCAAGATACCATAAGAAGAATATTTCGTGCTTCAAATTTACGACCTCGGGTAGCAGCTACTGTTCCCAGATTTATCTGTAGACCACCGAAGAAACAGAATGACACTTTTAAGGAGGCATGTGGATAGGGAAATCCATGATTGGGAGCAAGATCCATATTATTTACTGATGAGTCAAGGTTTTGCCTAGTAAGTTCTGATCGCCGCCCAAGAGTGTACAGAAGGCCAAACGAAAGATATTCCGCTTGTAACATTCGAGAAACCACTTTATATGGAGGTGGCTCAGTGGTTATATGGGCTGGAATATCTTTAATAGCTCGAACTGAGCTTTTGATTGTAGATGGTGGACGTCTGCATTCTGAACGATGCAGAACAGACATTTTAGAACATTTTGTTGTACCGTTTGCATCTTACATTAGGGATGGATTTGTTCTTATACGGGATAATGCTAGGCCTTATCACATATTGTTACTGAATATTTAAATTATGTTAATATTCAAGTCCTGAAGTGGCCAGCCTGCAGTCCAGACCTGAACCCAATATTGCATTTTTGGGACATAATGGGGCGCCGGGTTAGAAGTCAACATCCACCACCTAACAGCTTAGACGAGCTGCTACAAAGTCTTATCTGCGAAGGGGAAGATATCTCTCAAGAAATGATTAGATGTCTAAATAAAAGTATGCAAAGGCGATGTCAGGTTGTAATAACATCTAGAGATGGTAACACTAGTTATTTATAAGCCAAAAACGTTTCAAAAGAATCTGTATTCGTGTCTATAATAATAGTTATCATTTTACATAACTTTGTTAAATAATCCATATGTTTGGTTTTCGTTTTTTCTCCACAATTATTTAAGTCAAATTTATTATTATTATCGAAATAATTCTGTTTATTTGTTCTATTCTTAACATGTTTTTCAAAATGTATGATAATATTGACGACAATTAAAATAAATTTAAATGTATATGTGGTGCGTTAATTTTGCGGTTAAGTGTATTTTATATAAATACCGAAATACCGATTTTCTAATACCTAATTAATCTTACATAGTTGGTGGTATAAAACTTATTAATTTCTGAGAGAATAACGATACTTTCGCAGTGGTGAGCTATAGGGCGCTTATGCCTCTTGTTGGGATGTGGTGTTTGCGTAAAAGCGTAAAAACTTGAGCGTTAAAGGAAAAATATTTCCACATATCACAGAAATGTGCAAAAATTAAAGTTAGAACGAATCTTCTTCTTGTCCTGTGCATATCCATTACTGGATGTTCACGACCACATGTCCCATTTCTACACGATCCCTAGCTGTGTGGTCAAACTTTCTATAGTTCGGAGTCTCGTCGATTGCTTTATGTTCCGCAACCAAGACATCTTCTTCCTTGCTGTTCCCCTTTTTCCATCCATTTTGCTTTCAATTATTAATTGCAGTATCTGGTACTTTTGGTTCCGCATTATGTGACCCAGGTACGTAATTTTCCTTCATTTTATTGTAATTAATACTTTGCGGTCTTTGTTAATTCGTCTGAGCACTTCTCCGTCTGTGATTATTGCTGTCTAGGGGATCATAAGTATTCTGAGGTACAGCCACATTTCAAAATCTTCAAGTTTGTTCATTGATGTCCATTCATTGTGTCAATGTCCACCCTTACATACCATAAAGGAGAACCATTTTTGAGGTTGATGTCAGAATCAGAATGATGTTGAGGTCAGTGTTGGTGAAGAATTTTTTTAACTTCGTAAATGCGCTACGTGCATTTTCAATTCTGTATTTTATTTCGATGTCTGATGTCCAATTCTCAATGAGCCATTTACCCAGATATTTAAATTTGGTCAACCGCTCAATTGGTAACTCGCTAAATGTTAATCTGTCATTCCTCGTTGCGTCTGGGTCTCTGCTAATTACCATAAACTTTCTTTTCTCAGTGTTAATGTATAATCCCATTTGTTTACTATGTATTCGTACGCTATTAACTAATTGTTGTAGATCCTCTTTGGTTTCGGCTATTAGTATAGTGTCGTTCGCATATCGAATGTCTTTTATCCAGTTTCCGTTAACCTTGATGCCTCATTCGACATTGCCAAGTGCTTCTTGGAATATTTTCTCTGAGTATAGGTTAAACAGGAGAGACGATGGAACAGACCCCTGTCTAACTCCTCTACAGATCTGTATTAGTTTGGTTATTTCGTTGTCAATTGGCACCTGTAGCACAACACAAGTGACTTAATACTTATCTTGTGCTATAAAGCGATATTAGTTGATCTAATTTTACATTTGTGTAGAGAATATTTGTGTAATGGAACAAAATTATTAAAAAAAAGATTGCAATAAATCAGCATTATTTTGTCAAATCAAATTTATTAGACAAAATATTTGAAAAGGATATTTTGATAACATCAAAGTTTTTAAGTTCTGCTGAAGAGACACCGGCAAAAGTTCGATTTACCAGATTTACTTGAGCTGAAAATCATTGAAAGTTTACTTACGTAACACTTGAACGCACCCTTATCAACTAGGTGTCGAAATTTAAAAAATCGGTCGTGTGTTTGGATCAATGTGGGCAGCATGCAGTTTACGGACGGCCCTGCTGTGTAAACTAATCACCCAGCTTTATGCAAGCATTTTGAATGGAATGATAAATATAAGAGCTTTTTAAACCGTCTTATAATTTTGGAATTTCTAAAAGATATAACGAATCAATGTTGATGATCGATATCCTGCTAAAATTATCGTACCGTACAATATCTCTACAAATTCGAACTATGAAGACGAATTTCATATATTATGAAGGCGAACTCATTAATCATGCAAATAATCAATGCAATTAATGCTAATAACAATTGAGCGATTACCTATAAATCTAAAATTGATTCTATGGTAAAATGCCCAAGTTAGAAAAATTTCCCACTAATATAATCTTGTGATATCTTTAAACCTTTGTTGTCGGAATTTTTTGTAAAAATAAATATTATTTATAATTTCTGGTTTCACTGTGATCACTGATTGTGAGAACAAAAGATTTAAGGAGAGATTTACTCAGCAAAGCCATTTTAAACTTAAATATGAAAACTATAAGAACTAGAATAATGAACAAATGAAAAATTACATTTGTATTGTTGTATGTAAATTATTCTGATAGCTGGAATATAGAAGAAGTTGCTTATCCATGTCCACTCATTGATTTTAATTTCTTTTTGTTTCAAAATAAGATTAGAAAATAGTTATTCTCTTTTCTATAGGGTCTTCCAATAAGAGGCTTCATTTTCAACATCCCGCCATTTTAACAGTTGTCATGAGTCAACCTTAAAGTACTTGATAGATGACAAGTAAAAACTACGCCATTAATTAAAATGGAACGATATACATTTTAACGACGCATTAATATTATTAAAATTCACTACAAAAGTGGTGAAAATTTCTATGTCACAGGTCGCAAAACTAAAGCATTTTTGGGTCGTCGTGCACCTTATCGGCCAGCAGTTGAGAAACTGGTTGCAAAGTTAGAGCTGTTGGGACAAGTTAGTGATGTATAGAACCGAAACTGTCCACGCCGCTCAAAATCAACTGAGAATATTGCTGTTGTAGCCCATGGTGTTGAGGAAAACCTAGGTTCCTCCATTTCTCGTGGATCTTTGGAATTGTTCATTCCACAATCGAAATTACACCGTATTTTAAAGCCTTAGGTCTTAAGGCTTTTAAAGTTCAGTTAACACAAGAATTCACGTCTACCGACCATCAACAACGTCGTGTCTTTGCTAATTGGGTCCTTGAAAAGCATAAAACTGATCCGGAATTTTAACGAAAAATCATCTTGAGTGATTAGGCCTATTTTCACCTACTTTAACAAGCAGAATTGTCTCATTTGCGGCCCGGAAAACCCAAGAATTATTGTATAAAAGCCTCTCCATCCTCAAAGTGTGACTGTACGGTGCGGTTGTTGGTCTGGCTGGGACATTGGACCTTACTTTTTCGAAAATCAAGCTGGAACAACTGTTACGGTGAGTGGATTGCGCTATCGAAAGATCATTAATGATATAGATGTGGACAACGTTAATTTTTAACAAGGCGGCGTTGCGTGTCACACGAATAGCGATACCGTCGCTCTTTTGCGTGAAAAGTTACCCGACCGTGTGATTTCTCGAAGAAGCGATCACAATTGACCACCAAGATCTTTTGATTTAACACTTCTAGACTTTTTTATTTTGGGCTACGTGAAAGATAAGGTCTATACCAATCGACCCACAATCGATCCGAGACCTCAAAGATGCAATTCGTGAAGTTATCGAGGACATATAGCCGCAAATCTGCGAATTCGTGATGAAAAATTTCATGAAAAGCATATGGTCTTGCAAGCATGGCCGTGGCGGCCATTTGCCTCTTTAAAATTAAATAAACATCCGATGATTTCCCTTAAAAATACTTCTTTTTTTTTACATGTCACAATTAATCTCTTAATGGAAGACCGATATTATTTGCAAATTGAATCTCAATCTTTTCTTTGAATCTCATTTTGAAACATGAAATTAAAATCAATGATTTCAGAAATTTATTGAAAACAGATTTGATTCGAAAGATTTTGGACCTTGTTTTTCTTTATGAAATCCACAACGATTGTTTATTTACTACTAACACGTTTTAATGTGAGACGCGAAATAAAAATATAATAATTTCCGAACAAGATTTAGATCGTGTTTAATGTCTTTTATCAGAGTTTATTATTGCAATAAAACCCAAGAGCCATAATGAAAATATCCATTCGGTAGGATCTTAATTGAAACCGACAATAATGCTTAAAAATCCATTCAGTTCATCTTGAATCACTGATACAATATCAACATCATCATTGGTGTTCTGCTATGTGCAGGTTCCATTCTACCTCCTCCGCTAAACTCTATCCATAACCTTCTTCTTCATATCCACGTATCCTTTTCCTTCTTTCAGATCGTCTACCATTTTCACTCTTCTTCTACCTCTATTCCCTATACCCGCCACAGTTGCCTCGATTACCTCTCTCAACAAACAACTCCCTCTCAACACATGTCCAAGCCATAATCTCTTTCTTTTGAATATAGTCTCATATAAAGATCTTCCTTCCCCTATTTTTCCAAAATCTGAAACACAATTCTGATAAAATTTGAGCAAGATAAAGGAGATAATAAAGTGGTTAAAATAAAACAAGAGATATTTCTAATGTTTTTGCGCAAATTGTAAAACATATATTGGAGAAAAATATCACCCAGTATATTAAATAATCATGAGGTTCTTAATGCTTATATAGTTATGTTCTATTGAACAGTCATATTCACCAGTTGGATTCTACCCAATTTTCACTTCAGCAGTATATTGCCAAACAACACAACTCGTCGAATTTTCAATTTCTTACAAGCGTTTGGTATAGAAAATCTTGACCGTCCAATAGAGCAGATGTCTTCAACGATTATTTCACCAAAATGCTAGATCAACTCCTGGCTTTTGCAGTGTTCATGGAACCGTTTGCGCTGAGAAATCATAAACCATCTAGCTAAGCCTCGATTCATGTTTTTAAAAGTTAAATAATATTCAGATAAAACTCGACCAGCAAATAACTATTATGTTAAAAACTACATTTTTAATAAAAAAATATTTTATTTTAAGCCTCAGCTCGCAAAAGGAACTAATAAAATACCTTTTCTTTGAAACGCATCGTACAGTGATACAGGTACGGACGCAAAATGGATCGCTTTGTGAGAGCATGTATTTTATTAAGTACATTTTCCATTATACCGTGGCGTGGATATTAAAACTTTGAGTTTAAATAAACAGCAAAGTAGATTTTAATTGCAGTTAAAAATTAAATGCACATTTTTAATGCATTCTAACTAATAAAACGACGCAACGCTCTCGGCTTTTTACCCCAAGTTCGTAATAACTGAAGAAATAAAATATATATTTTTTTATTTCAATATATAATAAATGAAAACCTAGTTTCAACGAGTTTCAACTGATTAAATTTAATGTAAGGGAAAAGTTACAGTGGATACTAATTTATTCAACTTCGGAAGTTTAATAATAATACTGGTGCAGACTAGATCAATTCAAATCAAAATCATATCAAAAAGTATACGTCAGAGACGGAGATGTATACGTCAAAAAAATATGGGGTAAAGAAATGAACTAAAGAAAAAAATTGTACAGAAAGAAAAAGAAAGAAACAAAGAAAAGAAAGAAAACAAAATATTTAGTTGAAACTGAAACAAAGTATTCATAATCTTATTGATTTCACACTTTTAAAAATTCGTCTATGGAATAATAACATTCTTCAATTAGAAAGTCTTTGATCATTTTTCTAAGAGATAAAATTTTTTGCTTCTTTGCTGAAGTTGGGCAAATTATTATAAATTTTTGTTCCAAATCTATTTGGTGCTCTACTACACACAGAAGGTTACTCTTAGGTATCCGGTAGTTTAAGGCATTCCTTGTATTTATGTTGTGTATATCGAGGTGTTTATTAAATTGTTGTTTATTTTTGTACACATAGGGCGCCAGTTTTCTTAGATATATACAGAGCACTGCCAGTATTTTATAGTTTTTAAACTGGGGCCTGTATGATTGAGTAATCATAATGCTTGCAAGGCCAATGATAGCCCTTCTGTGCTATGAGTACCCGTCGTTAGTACATCGTATATTAACAGAATAGTATAAGGTGGAGTGGGATAAATGCGATATAGTTTTTAAATAGGTGTACTTTGTAGTGTTCCAAAATTATAAAGTTATTAACAAGAAATTATACTTTTTTTTTATAGATTTGTTACAGGGTTGTGAACCGATATTGTACTGTAAATCCAATTAGCAGATTATTATTATTTTTTAGGATTTATTTTTTAAACTTGGTCGATATATCACATTTGTCCTTCGATTTGGGGCAAATGTGATAATGGAGTATATATTGGTATACATAATTGCTGCATAAAATAACGAGGCAAAGACATAAAATTTAGACAAAACTGTGCATTTTGGTTTTTTATTTATTAAAAAGCTGAAAGTGTACAATAGTTACAAACTTTTTAAATTTCTGAACGCAAAAGCAAAATAACGAACGATAAATAAGATAAATAAAGACAACAATTTCTGAAACAACTAGAAAAATAATAATGTTGGAAAGATAAAGGAGCAAAAGTGACATATTGTAACACAATTTCCTGGTCATTGTAAACACATTTGTCCCTATAATATTTTCAGGGGAATATAAGACACATCCCTAAAAACCTAGAAAATATTTAAATTCTGATAAACTGAACATATCACCTTATATTTTGGAATTTTTAATAAGAACAGTTTTTAACCTATCAATACTAAATAATTCTTATTCGCCCGTTGCAAATGGTTTTAGGGCACTAGATGCAAAAAACCTTTAACTCGTTACCAAAGTAAATAACGTTCATCAGCAAAGATCTGCTACGAATTAAGGCAAAAGTTCTGCATACACGAATTAAAGTGGTGGGGGTGTAGACGGGTATGTTCCACACCAATTGAGCTATATGGAATGAATTGTTGCTAGTTTTGGGAAGAGACTAACACAATTGCGCCGTTATCACATTTACCCCACTCCACCTTACCATATCTGAGCACTGATTCAATTTCAGCGTAATATATATTCAGCAGCATTGCATTGTCTATGATTTGCCGAAGGTTCCTAAATATATAAACTTCAGTATTTATTTTATGTATAATAGCATCTGCTGTTTTCTTCTATTGGAGATTCTCCTCTAGGAAAATTCCAGCAAATTTTATACTAGTAGTTCTATGTAGTACTTATTCTTTTATCCAATTGTAAATTCAAGTCTTCGTCGTGTCTTCTTCTTCTAATATTTTTAAAGATCATTTAGTTTGTCTGGTCACTATTCAGATGTAGCTTATTGGCAGCAAACCATATCTCCATTTTTTCTAGTACTTCTTTAGCCATTCTTGCAGAATATTCTATGGTGTTTCCGGAAACATTTACGCTAGTATCATCTGAATATAAAGTACTTGTATCAACTCCAATGAACTAATGTACCATATCTGCAGTAGAAATTGGAAATAAGATGGTAGCTAGCACGGTTCTTTGTGGAACACCTACACATGTTGGTATTGTATGTGAAGTACTATTCCCAATACTGACATGTTGGTTTCGGTTCAGCAGGTAGGATTTGAACCATTAACCGTTTTTTCATTTACGTTTTTCTTCTGAATCCATATGTGTAAAAATTTTAAATCAGATTTAAATGAGGCACACAATCGAACGCCTTCGACAAATGACAGGAAATGCCCATTGGATTTCCCATCATGCAACTCATTTATAATCCTATTGCTACATTGTTCAATGGCGCGCGTGGTTGATCTTGACTTACAGAAGCCATGTTTTTGCGCTGGGATTATGTTGTATTTTTTTATAAATAGAATGATTCGGCATTCCATGCAGTATTTAATATTTTTTGATTATACAGACACCTTGGCTACTGGCCTGTAGTTATTTATTTCCGTTCTGTGACCTTCTCTGTGCCAGAGGATAATCTTAGATGTTTTAAGTATAGTCGCAAAAACTTCCTTTTTGAAGGAGCACCTTACATTATCATTTATTGGGTCTACTAGTTCGTCATAAAACTGTTTGACAATATTGCATGGGAGGTCATCTGGTCCAGAGCTTGTATTATTCTTTAATTTAAGAATGATGTCAGTAATTTCAGTTTAAAAACTCAGTTAGTAATATGGTTTTGTTAATGTGAAGGATGTGATCATTCTTTATGTTAGATAATTTAGGTTTAATTATTGTAATGTAACCCTAGTAGAAATTTAAGCTGGCGACCTGGTAGGGCGTACAATGAAGCTCTATAAAGCTGGCACCCCTACCTCTTCAAAATTCAAATTTGATAAGACCAGAATTATGTGCTCTTCATTTGCTAATTATGTGCCGCAATCGCGATTTTTGTGATCGAAGCCTTCAATGAAAGAATCAAATTTTACTAGTGAGGGTGCTAACTTAACAGTCAAGCTAGCACCTACCCATCTGAAAAATTGGGATACCAATACCAAATAAGCACTACAGTTAGGTGCTATTTATGTGCTTTTCAAGCACCCTGGAGCGAATTCGATGACTCAACCCCTTGTGCAAGAAACTCACCCCGAACGGAATGAGCCGTATGAGGCGAAATCTATAATAATCGAGCAAACAAATTTCAACCGGCGCGAAATAGTTGCAATAATTATGTGCTCTAGATATGCTATTAGCGATTTTTGTGCTCGCACTCTTGTACGAAAAATTCATCCCGATCTGCATGAGCCGTAAGAGGTGAAATGTATAAAAATCGAGCAAACACATTTTAACCAACGCTAAATTATTGCAATAATTATGTGCTCTCCAGATTTGCTATTCACGATTTTTTGGCTCGCACTTTTCTACGAAAGATTCACCCCGAATTGTATGAGCTATAAGTGGTGAAATTTTGAAAAAATTTTACGCATAACGCGCATAATTAGCAGATAAGGAGCACAGTTCTGGTCTTATCAAATTTGAATTTTGAAGAGATGGGGGTGCTACCTTTATGGACCTTATGGTTCCGGCATAAAACTAAGTTTCAGACTTTGGGGAAATTCTGCAAGTTTGAAAACAGTATCGACTCATTCTTAGGACTCATGCAGTTAGGGGTGAATTTTTCGTACAAGGATGCGAGCACAAAAATCGGGAAAATCATATCTGGAGAACACATAATTATTGCAACAATATCGCGTTGGTTAAAACTTGGTTGCTCCATTATTATAGATTTCGCCCCTTATGGCTCATTCAGTTCGGGGTGAGTTTTTCGCACAAGGGGTTGAGTTAGCAAATTCGCTTCAGGGTATTTGAAAAGCACATAAATAGCACATAATTTTAGTGCTTATTTGGTATGGGTATCCCAATTCTTCAGATGGGTGAGTGCTAGCTTGGCTGTTAAGTTAGCACCCCCACTAGTAAAATTTGTTTCTTTCATTGAAGGCTTCGAGCACAAAAATCGTGATTGCGGCACATAATTAGCACATGAGGAGCACATAATTCTGGTATTATCAAATTTCAATTTTGAAGAGGTGGGTGGCCAGCTTTATAGACCTGTACAATGAAGTGCCCGATATAGAATTTAATGCCCAAACGTTTGCAAACGTTTTTCTTTTAATTTAGTTATCTCCCGTATCACCGGCATTCCGTTCTACTTGTTAATAAATAATAAGTTTCACCTGTTAGGTTAGAACTCATTAAGGAAGCATAGAATTATTAATTAATTGAGCCTTTTTTTATAACGCATTACATTCTATATCGCGTCTTCGAACTTCATTCTACTCCCAACTGAGTTAAAATTTTCTACTAGGGAAGTGTGTGTCTCTTAAATTGATCGATCAAATCAAATCAAATATTTTTATTTCATTATTTAAGTATATGTTACAAGTACAATAAGCTAAATGAAATATGTCCAACAACTCATTCTAGAAAGACTAATCAAAGTGATAGCCTGAGAATTAAATGGAGAAAATAATAAATAGTATCAGCACAAATAATGCGAGAATATATTAAGGATTGAAATAAATCAGTTTATCGAGTTGTTCATTTTCAAATAATACTCGTCCACATTATATGGTTCGTCCACATTATATAATAATTAAGTCGTAAAGTTGCTTTTTAAGCTTTATAAACTTTGTT
Organism: Phosphuga atrata; assembly: GCA_944588485.1. Classification (NCBI taxonomy): domain Eukaryota; kingdom Metazoa; phylum Arthropoda; class Insecta; order Coleoptera; family Silphidae; genus Phosphuga; species Phosphuga atrata. Next base: position 45,926,926 of record OX155893.1, read on the forward strand.
ATATATTTAATATATGCTGGCAATTTGTTATAAAGTTTAATATTGCTGAATGGTGGGCTCCTTTCAGCCATCACCAGAATATGTTTCGGTATGTTATATAGTTCTTTGTTGTACCTTGTATGAAATTCACTCGGTTTGTGAAAACTTGCAAATATTGCCTGTGTTTGGCTATGAACAGGATACTTTCATATATGTAGATTCCCGTAGAAGTTGGTATATAAGCCCTTTTAAAAACACCAAAACATGATTCGTGGTATTTTAAGTTTTCTAGAATATGGAAGGTTTGCTTCTGTATCCTGAACACGTTCCGAATGTAAATGCTGTTACCCCAGAAAATGATTCCAGATTTTATATGTGATTGTAAGTTAGAGAAGTACACTAGCCTCAGAACTTGATCATCTATAACTTGAATTGCCAATATACAGTCCAAGGAGTCCCACTGATTGGTCTACCTTTATTACGTCCTTCCCCATTAGAATTTCTTGAGGGTAACTCGAGGTGCTTCTATTAGTTTAGAAGATGATGGAATTTGTTTTATTCTTGTTTAATACTAATTTATTATTAGTAAACCATGCGGTCATCAATGGCATTGCTAGACCAGCGTTCCGACTAATATCCTCTACTGACTTGTTAATTAATAGCACATTGGTATCATCGGCATAATTTATCATTATATGCTGTGGGATGATGGGTATTCGGGGCACGTCATTAATAAAAAATGTGAAGAGCAGTGGTCCTATAGTATTGCCTTATGGTATCCCTATGTTGATTGTTCTTGCGTTGGAATTCACATATCCACAACTTTTTGTTTGGTAATTTGTGTTGGTAATTTCTCAAAAATTATGTAATTCAGTCCAGTGATCCGACCCCTCTGATACCATATTTAGATAGTTTATCCGCTAGAATTGTGTGATCCACTAAGTCGTATGCTTTCCATAGGCATTAACATCTCGTATGGAATGTATCGAGCTTCCGGCTGGAATCCTGTGTCGTTGATGAATTGATAGCAGGCCGTATCCGTGTGCTTCCCTTTTATGATGTTGCCATGTTGTTGGTAACTTATTATTTGTTGCTTGTCACAGAAGTAAAGCATTCTAGAACACAAGTTTTTCAAAAAATTTGGAAAACAAAAATCGACAAAATATTTATCAGTGTGTAGTTAGTGTGTTAGTTCTCTATAGCCGCTATATAGCCCGATTTGTAAACAGGAGTAATTAGATCCAGTTTTCGATTCCTTGGAAATTTACCGAGTTAAAAGAGATCTGTTTTACTCAGTTAGTAAACAAGCGAAGAAGACTGAAAAGACAAGGAAGACTAGGCAAACAAGAACATATAGACCACAACAGACAAGACTAAATAGATAAGACTAGACATACTAGACTAGATAAATAAGAATAGACAGACTAGACTAGACAGGCAAGACAATATGAGACTATATATACAAGACTGGACATATAAGAGTAGACATACTAGAAAGAAAAGACTTTTTTACGGACGTTGCTGGCAGCTGACAGCTGAACAGGCAAATAGTCCTATGAGCATCTTCAATCACGGCGGAACCGCAGGTATCATATCCTCAGCGTGGTTGTTGGGGCTAAGATGGTTGATTCATCTTATTTAAGCTTACTATAGCGTCTCTTTTCAATTGCGTCTCAGTTTTTCGTCGTTTTCCTTAAACGGAATAATGAATTTAACAAATCTGACCTTCCTATCCCAGTTTTCTTTATATTGCAGCATGCATGTCATTACCGTTTTTGCGTTAAACGGTATCTCCGGTATGTTGGCTGTTAGCTCGTCCCTATCAGCTTCCCATCTCCAGCAGTCAAATATTGTATATCTTACAGTCCACTTTGCCACACTATTCACACAGGTCATCTCCGGCGGTACGTATTTGTTTCAAGTTGTCGCGAATGCACCCATGCCCTGTGAGGAACTGGGTCAGGTAAAATTTTGTCTAACCATGCTTCCTGTTGCCACCTTCCTGTTGCCACCAACCCACGTGTATGATCAACTTCGTCCATTGGCGTTTTTCGGACGCACACCATTTTTGTTGCCATTCTGCTAAGAGATTCTTTATAGCGCCAATTCTAGATTGCCTATAACATCCAGCCTCCTGTAGTTCGGCTCTCTCCTTTACTAGGAGCTCTATGAGGGCTATACCAGCGAATACCAAAACTGCTTCCCCGACACTGTCTTGTATGCGCTACAGATCTTGATTGCAGTTTTTCTTTGAATTCTAGCTAGTTTGTAGACATTGCTTTACACTGCTTGCTTTTAGCCCATACTATGGCAGCATATAGCATGGTGGATTGTATTTTCGTACCAACGAGGATACGTTTGGAGCTTCTCGGCCCACCTACATTTAGCTTATTTCTGTCCAATGTCGCCGTTACCTTCATGCCTTTAGTCTATGACTATGAGTCTTGTCTATGACTACCGCGAGGTATGTGATATCGTTTTTTAGGCTTATATAAGTATCTTGCACTTTAAACTTTATTGCGTTAACGGTCCTTAGGCCGGTTAGTAACATTGCTTCAGACTTTTCGGGTGCAAGGCTCAGGTTGTTTGATGCCATCCAATCGATTCCTTGGCGAATTGTGCTGTTTGCCGAAAAACAAGAAAGACTATACATATAGAAGTAAACATACTACAGATAAAAGACTAGACATACAAGATTACAGGACGAGTAGACAGACTGATTTATTTAAATTTATATTATTATTTACACTAATTATATTAATGATAATAATAATCTTTATTGCCACCAAAAGGAACACATTGCTATCGAATATAAGGTCTTTCTGGCTATTTCCACTATTTTCTATACAACTAAATTTATTTGAAAGGATTATAAACAGACAGGTTATATGTTGAACGCGGACGACCTATTAATTCATTTCATTAGAATTGCTGATTAAGTCCACCAGCAGATAAAATATCGCTCAAGTGGATAAAGCGAAGTCCCAGAGTAAAATTCCGACAAAAGTTTATTTGATTTCTCCGACAGAATTCAATTTATTTATTTAGCTAAAAGGTTATTCGAACGGAGAAACGAGATGCAGAATGAAATGTGAGGGTTTTCGCGTTCGAATTTTATAATGGAAAAACAAATGGACAGAAAATATAACGACGAGATAATATGGAAAGCAGTAAACTAATAAAACTGGATGAAACGATGTTGATATAGATAAGATCAAATTTATATTTGGCTAAATATCAAAATATCATCTACTTAAAATAATTTAGCATAATCTAGATCAGGCAGAAGGGACTGAATACACAACACTATAAGACAAAACTAGGCAAACTAGACTGTTTTTACAGGACACAACAAGCACTTAAGGTAAGTTAACAAATGGTCCCATGAATCTTCCCGAGGATCTTGGATCTGCTCCACGCAAAACGTCAACTCGAATGAGAAACGAGACTAACTAACACAAAAAAACTAGACAGACAAGACTAGACGGACCAGACTTGATCAACAGAAGTACTAGTCATAAGAATGTACACATAAAACTGGAGTATACAAACAAAACTAGATAGACAAGACTAGGCAGGCATAAAAAACTTGGCAGGCAAGACAAGACAGATAAGAGTAGACAGACAGAACTTTTCTTGTGGTTTGGGGTCCCTCTCACTAAACTACCTTATCAACTTGGTTTTGGTATACGCGACCCCGGTATCGCATAGTTCGCATTTCTTCAGGGTGTACAGCGCGGACGGTTAGTTCCGCCCTGGCTGAAAATGCCTCTGCCTGGGCGGGGACTTGAACCCCGCTTGTCAAGCAAGTATGTTCTCCACTACTATCGAGGAGGACGGGCAGATGACAGATAAAAGACTGCAATTGCTGCTACACTAAAATGCAAATGTTTTCTCTAGGTACTGTTGAAAATGAAACTATTGAAATAAATTATTTGAATAGAATGCAATTGACTACACAGATAAGACTATACTGGCTAGAATATACAGACAAGACTGGACAGACAAGACCAAACAGCTAAGACAAGTCATAGACACACAAACCTAGACATATAAGACTAAATAGACAATACTAGACAGACAACACAAGAAAGACAAGAGTAGACAAATAAGACTAGACTGACTGACATTCAATACTATATAGACAAAACTAGAGTGACTAGGTTTTTAGGTCTTATCTTGTCTATATACAAGACCAGACAGATAAGACTAGAAAGACAAGAGTAGATCAACAAGACCTGACAGGCAGATCAAAACTAGACAGGCAAGACTACAGAGACAAACAATAGACAGACAATACTAGACAGACAAGACTAGTCATATAAGACTAGACAGACAAAACTAGACCAACAATATTAGGCAGATAAGTCAACACTAGACAGGCAAGAATAAGCAACAAGATTTGGCAGAAAAGACTACACAAACAAGACTAGACAGAGAAGAGTACAGAGAAAATAATGTACGGACAAATCTAAATAGACAAGACTAGATAGGCAAGATAAAACTACACAAGCAAAACTAGACAGACTAGGCTGACTTTTTTTATTTGCAAGAAAATGCAGTACAGAATAAGTTAACCATTCTGGAGAGATCTTCTGTTAGACTTCCCGCGTCGCCCCGGACCTGCCATCAAGCATTACTTCGAGGAGAGCGTTTTCATATTTTGTTTGACTCAATCAATCGTTCAGGGATTTCCTACTTTATCATTCAGCCTCCTTTCCTCTCATAATCTCCTGTAGTATCTCTGTTATAGCGTCCCAGCCGTCCTTCATCTTGAGGAGCAGTGCTGCCACGTTTTCTTTCGTCACTAACATTTGGCATTTTTTTTTTGGACAACACTTCTTATCTGATCCCACATCGGGCATTGGAACAGAGTTTGTTCTGGAGAATCCACCACCTCAATTTTGCAATACCAACATTCATCAGTCTCACTCTTCTCTATTCTCTTCAGAAATGTGGTGAACACACCATGTCAAGTTAATGCTTGGGTTAAATGGTAGTCCAAGTCACCACACTCCCTATTGCTCTACTTTTGAATAGGTTTTTGTCCACCCTGTAAACTCTGTCCATTTTTGTTGCCAGGCATTCAACATTATTTCTCTTGCTTCCGGTTTTGCTAGCCTCCCTCTCTCGTGGATATAAATTGTTTTTTTGGACGCGTAGCTTAATAGGTGGTATTCCTACAATTGCAAGTACGGCCATAGTGGAGGCGCTGTTATAGGCCGCAACTACACAGACAGACAAAGCTAGACAAGCAAGGCTAAACAGTTAAGACTAGACAGGCAACACTATACAGAGAGCACTACGCGAACAAGACTAGACAGAACAAAACAAGACCGACAAGACTAGTTCCACAAGACCATAGAAAATAGTAAATTTACTGGTAATAATTTACACCGTTTAGATATTTGTAATATTAACATTTCACTATTAAATGATAATTAATGAAATAATTAATCTGCATGATATAATAAGACGAATATTCAAATAGATAATAAGCTTGAATACAACTCATTAGTCTGTAACACTAATTACATCATACATTCTCGTGTGAAATTGATGATACATCAGATGGAGTATCTCAATCAATAATATTTGCAATATATATATTTCACGCAATTAGAAGAATTTGGTTAAAATATTAAGACAATATTTGATCAGAATATTATTGTTGATTGTATTTAGGAAAGAAATTTGACTTGGAATAATGGATTTGACTCGATGTTTGTTATTAAGTAGAATAAGGACATAGGTTATGCCATATTGTATGTTTCATTGTAAGGGAATGTAAGATGAATAGGATTTGGAATATATTGTAACATTGAATCAAGGTTTCAATGAAGTTTGAACCATATTTATATATTACATATTATTTCTTTTGGGGGATGCTTTAACAAGTTATCTTGTTTGTTATTGATCCAAAAATTTTATTAAAATAATGACTACTTGCTGAAAATTATGGTTCACTTGTACCACAAGTACCTACCTAGTCGAAGAATTATTATGTTGGAAACATGCAATTCATATAAATGTGCTACATATTTGTTTGGGTATTTTTATTAGATCCATTTCAGAGTTGAATTCGCAATAAAAATATAGCAATAAAATAGATAACGAATCGGAACGTTAACTCCATTTACAATCAAATTCGATCTGTACACACATATCGAGTTATGTCAAATATAAATGTACATTTTTGCACATTTAAATAAATTTTTGCAAATTTCCACGACACAAAGAGCCGACGCTCATTTGCATACAAACGTGGTGGAAATAATGTGAATATACACTCCCAGTACAGTTTAATCTGCAAATAATGACTTTCAAAAATTATTAAACCATTTGAATATATTTAAATTAATACAAACTTCTCTTTTTTCATATCTTCATTATTATGGTTTTTACTGAATTTTTAATTGTTTTACTAAACGAACCAATGTATGTCAACAGTTCAGTTTCATTTACATTTCCAGTGTTTTGTCAGTTTCATAACTATTCTTATATACCAGACTTGAGTTTATACTTATGATAAAAATATCTAACTACTTAACTACACTAGTATCATGTACAATGATCTACTATCACCTGCAATGATCATGTATTTCTAATTTTGTCTAAAACTTCTTGGACCTATAGTTCTATTTTAGGCTACATATCAATATTGTCTACGTAATCTCTCTAATCGTGTTTTTTCGTGAAAATGCAACTCATTGGATCAAATAACTCTAATCTGAGATTGTAAACCTATCAAAAGTGATTATACTGAAAATGAATTACGCATCTCGGAAATTTATGCTGGTCCTCAAAATTTCTAAATGCCATACGTGTTACAAGAGTGATTATTACAATGTAACAAGGTTGGAAAAGGAGTAGGTTTGGAAATTCAACATCGGCTGATGTCCCAACTTAAATTTCCGCCTTCTCATCTTGTATCGTTGTACTAATTACAGTCTTGTAACATACAATATACGCATAATTCGCTAAGCAATTTACGCATTATTCCGCGTCAACACAAAACGGGCAAGACTACAAGGACAAAACTAGAGAGACCATACTAGACAGACAAGGCTAGACAGACAAAAATAGACAGATAAGATTAAATAGACAAGACTGCTAGTAACTGCGTCGTGACGCGTTTACTACCGACAAATTAATCAGCGAACCGCGACCGTTGAAAATTATGAGTAATGCTTTAGTTGTCTAGCCAAATACAATTCGTGGTCGGACTTTTTGTAATTTTTGTCAAAGTTTAACTCTTCGCTTTTGCCTTTCGATTTTCGTCGCACATGCGATAATCATTAACTGACCGACAAAAATGGCCGGCGAGAGTCCGACCACTCGTTATATTGTGTTTAACAATTTAATCTTGCCTATCTGTCTTATCTTGCCTATCTATTATCTTGCCTATCTGTTTAATGTCTTATCTATATAGTTAAATCTCTTCAGAATTGTTTCGTCTATTCCATCTTCTCTATTTACTCTTGTCTACTATACAATCTTGTTTGATCAAATATGTGTGATTTCTTCTACATTCTCTCTTCCAAGCAAAATCATAATCCATGAATAGAACAATCAATATATTTTTCCTCCGAACAGACACCTTATCTCTTTTGAGCATTTTTTCCCTTTGTATTATCGATCTTGAACATGTCACCTCACGACTGTGATGGATTGACGTACAGTGCGCGGTGTTGTGAAGCATCAATTAATTTCTAAAGACGAGAATTTATATTTCAGATGTCACTCAGTCCCCGTACATTGTTCGGGGGAAATCTACCACATATACGTGTCTTGCTTGCAATCTATACTTTCTATATCGCGAATAACTTTTTTGCTTCGTGAAACCAGTTTATATTCTTTAAGTAAAATACGAAATAAGTTAATAACAGGAATAAGTAAAAAAATAAATAAGTAAAACAAAACAATATAGCAATACAATGGGTGGAGGATCACGATTGTTAGGAACCCTAGGCTGATTTTATTGGAACTATATTACTATGCAGTTTCAGAATTTCTATGTTTTTTTTTGCTGTTATTTCTCCTAAAACAAGATTATGAAATGAACTGAATGTTCATTAAACTGGTTGAAGAAGTCATAATTTCTATGAAGCTTTGATTTAAACTGTTTTCGTGTTTTTCCATTGTGTTGAACGTTTCAGATTATTTTATAGAGAAACTAGCTTTTGTCACATTCTCACATGTCTTAAGTATTAGGACAATTCTATCGACTTTTTTATCAGGATTTATCAGGAGTGTTAGGACTAGTCTATCAAATTTTGAGCGCAAAGTCTTACTATGATGACTTGTCTATCAGCATTAGACTATCGACTTTTCCATCACATCTTGGCTAGCAAGCCTTGTCTGTCAGGACAAGTCTATCAAATCTTGACCAGAAACTCATACTATTATAACTTGTATATCAAACATTGACCACCAAGCCTTTCCTGTCAGAACAAGTCCATCAAATCTTGACTACAAAGTCTTACTACAATAACTTGTACATCAAGCATTGACCATCAATTCATCCGTTGCAGAGTTTATAACATCTTGACCACAAAATGTACACTATCAACACCTGCCAATCAAACCTGTTCAATTCTTACCCGCAAAGTCTGGACTATCGAAATGTGTCTATCACATAACAGCTCCAATCTCTCAAATCTTGACTACTAAGAATGATCTAACTAGTACTGGTAGTCAAGTTTTCACTAAAAAAATATGAGCTATCTTGTACGTGTTAGCTAATTTGTTAAAACCAGTTTCCTTTGGCTTAAATGTTATGTTGTGTCTAGCAAAGCTTGCCTTCTACATCTTAACCGTCAAACGTTCAAAACTAGTTCACCAGAAGATTTATCATCGAAATTAGTGGCTTAAACGCTAAATGTAGGTTATTGGGACAAGTTTAACAAATCTTGACCACAAGGTTTTGGCTATCCAGTTTGTTATCAGACCTTGACTGCTCATTTTCAACCATCATTACTAGTAAACTTGTTCATCGTATTCAATGTGTAAAGAGCATCGAGATTTAATTGAACACTATGACTCGACCAAATCTTGAACACCATGACTTGACCAAATCTTGATCACCATGACCTATCATGACTTGTGATCTAACTTCTGACCAGCAATCCTTAATAATTGTTAAGTTAATTGTTTATCGCTCGATAAACATTCGGGTGAACGAATGCAAGGCGGTTAATTCCGTCTTGCCAATAGATTTTATCGGCACTGGAATTGATTGTTTTTAAGAAACAAACATTATCTAATTCGATGACTATTAGAAATGTATTTATTTCTAAACTAAATTCACTTATACGACGCATACTTCCGGGGTTTAATCTTTCTAGTATCTTAATAAAGATAAAATAAAAATAAAATTACATTGAACTGATTGTAATTATATATTTTCAAAAGCAGGGAAGCTCAATCCCCGCTCTGATATATTTTTCTACCCTCACTTATTAAATTACAAAAACATTACAAAATTCCAACCCCAAGTGCACGTGATCGAATATTTCGTACAACTTCATAAACACCCAAATCAAATACACTTATAACTAATACTGATAAATCTAGACATTATATTACAAAAGCACATTTAAAACTGTTTATGACCACGATAAATATCAGTTATCGGGTTCTATCATATTGATACACACATGTAACTAAACACTAAACCGAATAAATCGACACCGCAAAAAAAATTAATTGTTAAGTAGACAAAAACAGGACAATTAAAACTATGAATAGGATGGTTGCGACAGTTACTACGTGGTAATCCATACTTACATTGAATTGAAAAATTCACTTTTTTTTTTTTTACCACACTTATATATATATATATATAATATAAGTGTGGTAAAAAAAACTAAGTGAATTTTTCAATTCAATGTAATTAAAACTATATGTGGCCAATTCAACTAGCAGATGTCTGGTCTTAACATATTAATACACACTTGTAACTAAAAACTCATTAATCCAAGCAATTTGAGAACAATAGATAGTTAAAGCATGTACACATAATAATCTTAAAACACATTCAAAATTATTTGTGACCATTGCAACTGCCAGATGTTGGTCCCTAAAGTATCGATTTACACTTAGGCTAAACTCATAAATCTAAATGAACTAAATATTTTTTCTTATGACTAGATATTATATCTATTATCTTAATATATTTAAAAAATATGTAAGATTAAAATGGTTTTAAAACCAATACAAAGTGCAACAGAAGGGATCAGTCAACTTTTGACCGCAAAATATAAACTAACAACTTGTCTATTAAATCTTGGCCATCAACTATTTACTTAACTATCAGGGCTAGTTTCTTAAATCGTGAGTACAGAAACTTCACAATTAAGACATGTCTCTTAGATTCTTAACTAACAGGACTAGTGTATTAAATGTTGAAATCTTTTATTAAAACTTGTCTAACTAGTACTGACTGTTAAAACTTGAGTATTAAAACCTATACGTACAATTTCGTCCGTCTTGGAAATATTGTAACAACTAGTCCATTCAATCTTAAATGTTGTGTCTTCACTATTGAGATTAATTCAACTTTTCAACTTTAATATAAAAAATAGGACTTTAAATTTTGACTAAAAACAGTTAATCAGGACAATTAAAATTAACAAATGTATCACGGCTATTAAAATTTAAGCACAACATCTTAACTACCAAGATTTCTCTATCAAACCTTGACCACCAAGTCTTCAACATCAGGACTAGTCTGACAACAATTTACCACAATGCGTAGACTTAAAACTTTTGTTTCTCAAATCTTGACCACTAGATCTTGGCTATGAGGACTATTCTATTAAACTTTTACCACAAAGTCTACACAATATCAATACCAGTCCACCTCTTGTATTGCAACTATATTATTATTCATTTTTAGAATTTCTAGGAAATGTTTTTTTTGTTAGTTCTCCTAAGACAAGATTATGAAATGAATTGTATGATCATGAAACAGGTTGAAGAAGTGATTATCATAATCTTCGTGAAGCTTTGATTTAAACTGTTTTCGTGCTTTTCTATTGTGTTGAACGTTTCAGATTATAGAGAAACTAGCTTTAGTCACGTTTTCACAAGTCTTAAGTATTAGCACTATTCTATCGACTGTTTTATCGAATTTTGTTCAACAAGTTTAGACTGCTAGGACTATTCTATCAAATTTTGACCGCAAAGTCTTACTATCATCACTTTTTTATGAGGAATAGTCTTTACTTTTCTATCACATCTTGACCACCAAGTAGTGCCTGGACTAGTCTATGAAATTTTGGCCACGAAATCTTACTATCATGACTTGTTTATCAAAACTTGATCACCAATTCATCACAATGAGGGTTTGTTTATCAACTCTTGACCAGAAAGTCTACACTACCAAGACCTTTCCATCAAACCTTAGGAACCAAATACTAAACTATCGATGTTTGTCTATCATATAACAGGTCTAATGTTGTAAATCTTGACTACTAAGACTTGTCTAACTAGTACTGATAATCAAGTTGTTACTAAAAAAAAAACATGAGCTATCAAATCAAATAAATCAAATCAAATAAGTTTATTTCATTATTCAAGGATATAAAATATTCTAAATGAAATGTGTCAAAGGGAAAAAAAGTGATGCTGTGATGTCTAATTAACATCTGCATGGTAATTAACTTTGTTGGCCCCTAAGAAGAATTCCTCCAAATTATATGGTTCTATATCAGCTAGGAGTTTATAGAGTTCCTTTTTGAACAGGTTTAAATTCACTAATTGTTTTATTTTTCTTGGTAGCATGTTGTACATTTTCATGTTGCTGCAAGGTGGTTTTTTTTCTGTAAGCGTCAATCTATGGTGAGGGAGCTGAAAGTCTTCCTTAATGAATCTTGTTATTCTTTCGTTGGGCTTGTTGAGACTCACGAATAAGTGCCTATGTTTTGCAATGAAAAGTATGGATTGATATATATATATATATATATATATATATATATATATATATATATATATATATATATATATATATATGTTGTATTTGAGGTTTTCGCGGATAGATACCTGTGTTGTATTGTTTTCTCGGGGATTCCGCGTTGATGCTGAGGGTTGGCTCTTAAAAGAACCGGATTCTCGACGCTTCGGCAAACTAACATTCGCCATTCTCAAGAGATATATGCGTCCGTGCGGGTCAACCGTTAGAGGCATACTGAGAGCTCGTTCGTGCGATGCGACTACTTATAGCTGTCTGGCTTCGGGTCATGCGCGTTGTGTGCGGTGCTTCGGTTCGGTTGTTTGTCTGTCTTGTTGGTCGTACCTGAGTCTGGGGTGTCTGGGATTGCATTTTGAGGGTGGATATGATCGGTCGCCATGCTGGGGGCAGTCTCAATGAATCGTCTCTCGTGTTCATGCAGTAGTCTCGTTTTTCTATCTCTATGTATTCTCGTGACATTTCGTGGCTAATCTGTGCAACAGTCCTTGAATTTCTAAAGTCCATCCAGTGACCGGTGTTTGTGTGTTGGACAAGTGCCGATGAAACTTTGTCTCTGTGTCTGACTGAAACTACATGTTCTTGAATCCTAGCAGATATTTTTCTATTGGTACGTCCAATGTAGGTTCGTTCACATGTTCCGCAAGGTATTTCGTAAATTCCATGGGATTCTAACGGGATGGTGTCTTTAACGCTGCGTAGCATGGAGGATATTTTCTGGTTAGGTTTGAAAATAGTGTCGATGTTGTGTCTTTTAAGGATTCTGGCGATTTTGTCAGTTGATCCATGAACATATGGTAGGTATGCTGTGCTAACAGGTTTCTGGCGTTCTTCAATTCTTTGGCTACTATTCTCTGTACGACGGAAAGCTCTGGATATTAAGCTGTTTGAATATCCATTTGAAGAAAGAGCTTCTCGTAAGTTCCTCAATTCTTTCTGTCTGGTCTATACGGTTTGGCTTGGGTACCGATTGTCTGTAGACTTCCTGATAGAAGTGTTGGATAGTGGATGTGATCTGTTCCCTTTCTGTAACAACTTGTCCTTGTTGGTTCTTAATTTTATATATGAGCGACCCTCCCTTTGTTCTTTTTGATCGGAGGACTTTCATATTCATGTTGTCTTTGACGGCTTCTTGTAAGATCTTTGTGTTAAGAGATCTTAGGTCTTTTTTAATCGCTTTCTTTATTCGTTTGTCTAGTTCTCGATATCCTATTGAGTCTCTGTCCATTTTTCTGCGTTCTGCTAGGAGTGCGTTTGTGCTCTGGCTGAGTTTCGTATTAGTTTTTTCTGCCATGTAACAAATTTTCTTTGCTGCTTCTTGTATGCTGCTAGTGATTTTTTCCCGATAACTCATTTAGACCCATATTTTTCAGATCTCTAGTTGGTTCTAGTTTTTTTGTTCATTTGGCCATTGTATTCTTCCAATTTGTCTTTGATCTGAATCTCTGTTGGACGAACAGCTTTATCGATTTGTTTTTTTCTTTCCAAGCGTGTGTTTATATTTATTGTGGCTCTTACGATTCTGTGGTCCATTCCGCTATTAAAACGGCTAATAACTGATACATCGGTACAGGGCTGTCTGTCTATCCGTAGTAAGTAAATAGTCAATTTCGTTCTTAACTGCGCCATTCGGACTTCTCCATGTCCATTTTCTCTGATGTTGTTTCTTGAAAAACGTGTTTATGCAGTTCATTTGTTCTTTGTTCATAAAATCAATCAACATTTCGCCTCTATTATTTCAGCTAGTCCAAAATTACCGATATTCGATGTTGTCTGTCGCAGTTTTACGTCTTATCTTAGCATTGATGTCCCCGATTTTAACCTTGAACTTCGTTTTCTCTTGGTTTTGTATACATAACATTCTTAAAACTCATTTAAATTTACATTGAATTGAAATTCAATTCAATTAAATGTAAGTATGAATTACCACGTAGTAACAGTCGTAACCATCCTATTCATACATTCAAATTTATTTGTAACCACTGCAAGTACCAGATATTGGGCCCTAACGTATCGATTTACACTTAAGCTAAACTCATTAATCTAAATGAACTATATAATTTTTCTTGAGACTAGGATATGATAATATTTTAATATATTTAAAAACTATGTAAAATTAAAATGGGTTTAAGACCTCAACATAGTACAATTCTTGGAACCTAACAATAATCAGCATCAATTTCAACAACATCAACTTTTGACTGCAAAGTATAAAAAAAAAAACACGACTTGTCTATTAAAAGGTTTTTCTGTCAAATTGTGATCACCAAGTATTCACTATTGAGACCAATTCACCTTTCAACTTTATTACAAAAACTAGGACTTTAAATTTTTGCTAAAAACAGTTCAACAATCCAAAAACAGTACAACAATCAAAATTAACAAATTTATCAACTCTATTAAAATTTAACCACAACATCTTAACTACGAAGACTTCTTTATCAAACCTTTACCACCAAGTTTTAACATCAGGACTAATCTATCAACAATTCACCACAATGTCTAGGCCAGTGTTTTCCAACGTGGGGGTCACGAGACCCTGAGGGGTCGCGAACCCTTTTTAAAGGGTCGTGAAAGAGGGTCCTCTTTATAGGGATCGCAGTTATTTTAAAATTTAAAATAAAGAACCTTTAAGGTAGTTCACTCGTGACAGTAGTAGACATAAACATCGTCTTATATTGACTACCAAAGTTATAGGGTTTCAATGCTGAAAATATTATTTTTGTAGGAGACTGTAGACATGTAAACTTTTATATACGGAAACACTCTCTTAAAATTATAATTTTAAGTAAAATCAAACTGTCAGCGTCGAGCAGCGTGTTTCGAGTCACATGAATCATTGTTTACACGAGGAATAGGCACACATTCACGTTAATGTGATGGTTGGGCCTGTTTCTTGTTAATCAATTTTTCCCATCGTGGATCCGTTTTTATAAACATAGAACTAACTCTTCTAAATGTAGGCGATTTCTCTGTTGGCCTTTTATTTGAGCCATCGACGAAAACGTCAACTCGCACAAATAGGAGGTGGCAAACCAAACACTTCAAAGCTTCTCTGGTTAATTGTGGATTTTTTTTTTTTTAGTTTTTCTCTTTAGCCAAAAACTATCCAAAGTGAGATAAATGAATTCCAAGTGTAACATTCCATCAGCAGATAATTCAAAAAAAAAATCCTTTAGATTGGTTCCAAAACTTGTCGCATCTGTAGCAGCTTTTAAAATTATGATCCACCTTTTCCCAGCATTTTCTGAAACTTCTTTCACCGAGAAATAATGACACATTTCTTCTTTCAAATTGTGCAATACAATTTCCATGTCAGGTATATATGATTTGATGTTTATCTCAGACCCCACTTCTCCAATATAAGACTGAGTAGAAGGAAATGAATCAAAGTTGTCTTGCTTTAGGGATGATGACTACAGGTTTATTTTTTTTCGTAAAGGCATGGATTTTGTCTTTAGCGGTAATGAAATGTTCATCCGTCACTTGCAGGCTTTTAGTCAGAGTGTTTAAATGCTCGAATAGGTCAGAAAGAAAAGCCAGTTTCAAAAGGAAATCTGGGTCACAAATAAAATTGGTATATTCGAACTTGACCTGCAGTAAATACACCAAAAGTTCAACTCGAAGCTCAAAAACTCTTATCACTACTTTGCCTTTCGATAACCAACTAACCTCTATGTGAAGCAAACTTTGGTGCAGTGAACTCAGATCTTCATATATGTTTCGAAATAAACGTATCTGTAACGCTTTTCATTTAATAGGATTACTAATTTATTCCTGTTTCGACGCAAGATCTTGGCGATGAAGAAAGCGTTGCATCCAATAAGCGTTTGGCATTGGTGCTTTAAGTCTGGCAATAAAGCCGTTTAAAAATAAATTAAAACAGAAATATAACCAGCCATATATTGTCGAATTTATAAAATTACAAAGATTAAAATGGGCGGGACACTTGGAGAGAATGGGTGAGAACCGAATACCAAAGAAAGTATATAATGGGCGGATGGAGGGTGCAAGGGGAAGAGTACGACCAAGACAGAGATGGATAAACAACATTGAAGAGGACGCCAAACAAATATTAAAAGTTCATAATTGGAAAACAACAGCAACGCAACGAGACGACTGGAGGCAGAAAATACGGGAGGCCCAGGTCCAGATAGGACTGTAGCGCCACGAAGAAGAAGAATAAAGCCGTTTTTCGAACCAGTCATAGCTTTTGCTCCGTCACTACAAATAGCTATGCATTTCTTCACTTAATCGGTATGGAGGTCTTGTGTACCTTCAAAGTACATGACCTGTTGTATTCGTAGGTAGAGTTTTACAAAACAGTATTTCTTCCATCAATCTCTCATTGGATTAAAAACGCACAAAAGCTACAAACTGTGCACAACCCGCAATATCAGTAGATTCATCAAACAAAAAAGTACTTTCTTTTATTTTTCTATGACATGATCAGGAATGTCAATTGCTTATTCTGCGTTGAGTTTTATTGTCGGAGAGAGGTATACTTTTAAGCTTTTCTACCTTTTGTTTCAAAGACCTCTTGTTTCTAAACCTGCTGGTAAAATGAATGCAATTTCGGCAATTGTATGAAGTTTTCCAGCTTTAGCCACGCGAAAAGCTACTCGATAACTAGGTAGCAACGCTTTTTCATTTATATTAGACATCTGTACTGGGGCATCCAAACCGGTTAAAACCGAACCCGGTTAACCGGGTTTTCTGTTAAAATTTACTAAACCGTAAAACCGTTTTTTTTCGAAAAACCGAAAGTCGGTTTTTATGTATTTTATTTTTTTCTCCAACTGATTTTTTTTTATTTTTGTATGGTTATTCATGAAGTATTATATTGAAGATTTCTTTATACTAAAATAAAAAATACGTCGTCCGTACGTAGTACGTCAGTACGTACGTAGGGGTCGTCCATTAATCACGTGATGTTCTTTAGCAACTTTTGATTCCAAAGTTTTAAGAACTTCGTGCCAAGAAACTCTCCAACTTCTACATGCGTCCTCTCTAGCTGACCAACGTCTCAAATTTACTCTCTTTAGCGTTTTCTCTTTCCCAATTTCAGTCACTTTTGCCAGCGTTGTGTCTTAGATATTCAACATGACTCGCTAAAAAAGTATCGAATTCAGCTAATAGAATCCAAAATCATACAATAATTTCCGTTATTCGGATCACTGAACTTTTTATTTTTCCCTCTATACTACACAACGGAAGAAAAATTAATACATATAAGAAATTGCATGACTCAATCAACAGAAGCGGCTTTTCTTTTCGGCGGCTTCTTCGTTTGTATCGCCGCTCTATATCTGTCTCTCTCAGACTCAATGCCACAACGCTATATGCCTAGTGCCAATGCCTAATTATTTTATTTGGTTTACAGCCGCAGTTTATTTTTATACTTAAAACCGGTTTATAACCGGTTAACCGGTTTTTTACTTTATGAACAATCGAAAACCTGTTGTTGAAGTTTCATCGGTTTTTTGGATGCCCTAATCTGTACTACTGCATTTTTCAATTTTTTTTTTTAAATTCCAACGGTTTGTTTTATTTAATTTGGATGTTTTGTGTTGAGGTGGCGCACTAGTTTCGATGGCTTCATGCTTTCGCGTGATAAAATTTCGAAGCAAGTAAAGCACTGTGGTTTATTTTCAATCACAGTAAATCCGAATTTTAAGTAATTGTTGTCATACAGATGCTTTTTCTTTTCACTACTCCCTGTTTTTGTTTCACTACTCCCACTAGAAGTTCAAGCTGACGGCAGTTTTGATGTTCTTAGAAACTTATATTTGAAAAATATATTGGAAATATTCCCTCTATGAGAAAGTAAATTATTAACACAAATAGGGCCGATTGCATTGCTATTGTCGTATCGCTTCTCCATGGAGGCGTTTGCCGATGCGGTAAAAATATGTTAGTAATAATTAAGTAATTACGTATTTAGCCGATATCTCATTATAAAAATAAGTAAAAATGATGTTCGGATTCGATATTTGTTTCATAAAAAAATATAGGCTAAATACAGCGGAGGGTAGGATAGGGGGTCGCGAAATATGTTTCGATACTAAGGGGGTCGCCACATGAAAAAGGTTAAAAAATACTGGTCAGGACTATCAAATCTTGTTTATCAAATCTTGACCACTAGATCTTGGATATGAGGGCTTTTCTATCAAGGCTTTACCACAAAGTCTTCACAATATCAAAACCAGTCTATTAATTCTCTTGTATTGGAAATATAGTATTAGGCATTTAGAAATTCAAGGATTTTTTTGCTGTTATTTCTTCTAAAACAAGATTATAAAATAAATTGAATAGTCATGAAATAGGTTGAAGAAGTTATCATCATAATCCCCATGAAGCTTTTATTTAAACTGTTTTTCTATTGTGTTAAACGTTTGAGACTATTGTATAGAGTAGCTTTATCTATGTCTAGATAAACTAGCTTTTTCTCACATTCTCACAAGTCTTAAATATGAGCCCAAAGAGGCTCTATCAGGATCAGCCTATCGACTTTTCAATCACATCTTGGCCACCAAGCCCTTGCCTGTCAGGTATAGTCTATCAAATCTTGACCACAATTTCTTACTATCATAACATGTATAGCAAACCTTGACTACCAATGCCTCAGTACTAGAGTTTATTAACTCTTGAGCATAAAGTGTACACTATCAACACATGTGCGTCAAACATTGGCCGCCAATTCTTCACTATCAGGACCAGTTCAATTCTTGGTCGCAAAGTCTATACAATGGAAATGTATCTATCATGTCCTTCAGCTATCATTGCTAGTATACTTGTCCACAATATTCAATGTGTCTAGTAATCTTGGCAGTCGACTATTGACTTAACTATCAGGTCTAGTTTATCAAATCGTGAGTACAAAGTCTTGACAATCAAGACTTTTATCGTTAAGTCTAAACCAACAAAACTTGTGTGTTAAATGCCTGTGGACACAATTTTGATTATTAAGACTTGTCTAACTAGTACTCCATGGTAAAATGTTATGCTTTTCTATGAAGGCTTTTCTGCCAAATTTTTCAAAACCTTTTCAACTTTACTATAAAAATTAGGACTTTTGACTAAAACAGTAAATCAGGACATTCTTAATTAACAAATGTATCAAGTCTATCAAAATTTAACCACAACATCTTAACTACAAAGACTTCTCTATCAAACCTTGACCACCTAGTCTTCATCAGAACTGATCTAACAACAATTTACCACAATGTCTAGACGTTTAGAACTTGTTTGTCAAATCTTGACCTCTAGATCTTGGCTTGCTTAATCTTCAAAGGGATATGCGAAAACGGTACATGGCGATGTAGATACAATTTTGAACTGCAACACTTATTTAAAAAGCACGAAGAACCCGACATTGTAAGCAGAGTGAAAGGAATGCGGTTACAATGGCCCGGGCATGTACCAAGAGCCCCGGAAAATCGCGTACTAAAGAGACTATTGGACGCCCACCTACAGGGAGGACGAAAAAGAGGCAGGCCAAAACGCAAATGGGAAGACGGAGTAACAGAAGACGTATCAAAGTTAGGACTTCGAGTCTGGAGACGACTAGCACAAAACAAGGGCGAATGGAGGAAGACTCTTTTGGAGGCCAGGACAGAGATGTAGCGCCACATATGATGATGAGATTTTAGCTATGAGGACTATTCGATCAAATCTCAAACCAAAAAGTCTTCACAATATCAAAACCAGTCCATCAACTCTCTTGTATTGAAACTATATTATTATGTATTTTTAGAATTTCTAGGAATTTTTTTGATGTTATTTCTCCTACGACAAGTTTATGAAATGATTTGTATGATCATGAAACAGGTTGAATAAGTGATTATCATAATCTTCATGAAGCTTTGATTTAAACTGTTTTAGTGAATTTCCATTGTGTTGTAGGTTTCAGATTATTGTATAACGAATCTAAACTGAAGCTAAATGAAGCTTTGATTTAAACTGTTTTAGTGAATTTCCATTGTGTTGTAGGTTTCAGATTATTGTATAACGAATCTAAACTTCTAAACCTAACAGAAAACCTAACTTCTGTCACATTCTCACAAATCTAAAGTATCAGGACAATTTTTTCTACTTTTTTGACAAATCTTGGCCACCAAGTCTTGACCGTTATGACTAATCTACTAAATTTTGACCGAAAAGTCTCACTATCAGGACGTGTTTTTAAGGAATATTCTAGCGACTTTTCTATCACTTCTTGACCACCAAACCACAATTTGGTCAAGACAAAAAAAGCACATTTAAATTCAACAAACAGATATCGGGTCATAACATATCAATACACACTTGTAACTAAAATCTCATTAATTCAAGAAATTTGAGAACTCAATAGATTGTTAAAGCATTTATATATAATATTCTTAAAACACATTCAAAACTATTTGTGACCACTGCAACTAGCAGATGTTGGGCCCTAACGTATCCATTTACACTTATGCTAAACTCATTAATCTAAATGAACTAAGTATTTCTCTTGGGACTAGATATGATATATATATATATATATATATATATATATATATATATATATATATATATATATATATATATATATATATATATATATTATCATTATTATCTAAAATTAAAATGGTTTTAAGACCAAAACAAAGTACAACTGGTGGGACCTAACAATAATCAGTAACAGTTTATCAACTTTTTACCACAATGTATAAACTTTCTCTACTTGTCTATTAAATTTTGGCCATCAAGTATTGACTTGACTCTGAACTAGTCTATCAAATCGTGATTACAAAGTCTTGACAATCACGACTATAGGTGTATTAAATGTTGACCATAAAATCTTGACTATTAAGACTTAGCTAACTCTTACTGACAGTCAAATCTTGACTATTAAAACCTGTTCAATCTCGTCAGTCTTGCAACGATAATGAAAACTGGTCCATCCTAGCTTAACACAACATTCATATTGTGCTTTTTATATGAAGGTTTTTCAAAACAAAGTTTTGACTATTATGACTAATTCACCTAGGCTTTACTATACAAATTAGTATAATTAAACATTAAATTTTGACTAAAAACAGTTAATCAGGACAATCAAAATTTATCAAATCTATTTAAATTTAACCACATCATAACTACCAAGGCGAAGCACACTCTTAAAACGTATTGTCAAACCTTGACCACCAAGTCTTCATCATCAGGACTTGTCTATGAACTATTTACCACAATGTCTAGACGATTCAAACTTGTTTATCAAATCTTGACCACAAGGTCTTGGATATAAGGTTTAGTCTATCAAACCTTATACCACAATTTAGAGTATCAAGACTTTTTTAAATCTTGGTGTAAATCTTTTATTAAATCTTGGCCGCCATATCTTGACTATTAGGACTAGTTTATCAATTATTGACTACGAAGTCTATCAAGTTTTGTCTAATACAAATCTCTTCTTACGGGAACCATTAGCATAAAAGTCGTAAATAACGAGTTTGCCAAGGCTAAATCAAGTTCTGGCAAGAGTACATAGAACGTGCAACTTTCTAAAGAAGTACCTACCAGTAAGCCGTTACTTTGTAAGCACTGATATAGAGTATAGAATGAAAAGAAAATTTGGTTTAAACTATTGATATTTGTCGAAGTTTCTGTAATATGACTACATTTAGATAAGGCAGTAATAAATTCTTGTGGAAAATAAAGCCGTATATTTTACTGGAAATTTTAAAACTTTCTCAAACAATACATCACTTTATGTTTCGCATTATAAGTTAGAAGTTTACTTTTACATTTTTACATACATTTTAAATCATTACAAGTCATATATAACAATGATTTAATTAAAATGGATTATTCTCAGAGAGAATTATAAATCCTCATAAATAAATTAACTATTTATATGGAATTCTGGGAACTCGAGTTGAATTAAATTATTATACTAGATTCCTAAGAGTTTATTTAAGAATTTATTTTAAACCCACAGACATATATAAATAGTTAATTGAAAAATAAATAGTCAACCTTTTATTCCATTTGTATAATAAATATTTTTTGTTGTTACATTATATATTTAGTAAATATATTTGTTTTAACAATAAGTTTATATTAACATTGCTTTGATTATTTTGTATTGTTTCTTAAATACATGTTTTTTCTAATAATACCCTGAAAAATATTCATATATTCAAAGCAAACTGTGCTAGTAAGCAAAAGATAACTAGCGAAATTAATATTTTACAAAAAAATGTTCGCCGAACATTAAAAATTAAATTAGTAAATTAACCAAGAAAAATATGAACTGATCTAATCAATAGGATGATTGCGACCGTTACTACGTGGAGGGGAATCCACACTTACGCTGAATTAACACTGTGGTTAGAAGAAAATGTATTTTTCAATTCGTTGTAAATTAATAGATCTGTTTATAAATCAATATGATATGTGTCTAGATTTTTCAACTTTTTATCGAATCAATGAAATTTTTAAATTCATATTCATAAATTACATATTTTTGTATTTCTTGGCATCCTAATAAGCAAAATTAAATGTTTTTTTTTTATAATGTTAAACATATTTTTTTCCTCAAATAAAATAATACAAAAAATAAAAAATTTAGTAAAAATTAATAAAGCATTTATAAATATTTACATTGGAAACTCTAATAATTACTAATTAATAAAATTACTAATTAATTAGAAATATATTTTTTAAAACTACATAATATAATAGTTAAATGATAATTTAATATTGGTGAAACCATAACAACTACATACTGGCTAATATCACACAGGATATTGAATTATGCAACAGACATTTGCTTGTTATTACTAGTCCCAGTAGTTGTTTCAACATGAGATTAGTTCATAGTCTTAACACGACTTAATATTATAGAGCTACGAACAGATTGAATATATTTATATATTCAAGCTATATTTCGTCTTTAATAAGTTAAATTTAAATAATTTCAATTCAAAAATCGATTTCATAATTTAAATGTTTTTTTTATAAAATATCAAAATGTCAAATATCAAAATATTTCCAGGTATAACTCCAAGAACTTGTAAATAGAAACATAATTTCTCTTCCTTTTGTTTCAGCAAAACTTTTCATAAATGTCTATTAATAATGTACTAATCTATAACCATTTAGAAGTTTCCCCAATATACTCGAAGAAGGTTAATAATAAATTACTATCAAACTTATCGTTTTCATAAATTATAGTGAAAACATTAAAACTTTCCTAAATAGTTTAGGATCGACGCCAGTTTATTTTATGCGTTTTATTGTAATTATTCATTTTATTTATGCGAATGAAGGAACGTAGCTGATGCCCTATGCATGGTAACCTTTGCAAATCCGATCGAGTTAACTTCATTTTGAAAACATTGTATTGAATTTTACGCCGTTTATCCAACAGTAATTTACGGGACAAAGCAATATATACATATTCATAAATTGTTTCACTGGACACACCCAATAAACTGTTTGGATGCCGAGTGATGTATTCGCTCTCGATTTATTCATTTTCGACGCTTTGTTTACCCCTAATTTACAAATTATAGAAGCGGTCTGACTTAAATAATAAATTCACACAAATACTTTTCAATATACTACAAACAGTATTAAACGGTATATATTGTGGATATTATAAAATGTTTATAATTAACTTTATATTACTTGTTATGTTATAATAGAAGCAGAAAAACTAGAACTTGTCCACTGATTTGAAATAGTACTATTTTATTTGGAAAACTTTGTTTCTACGTAGAGATATAATTCTTGTGTGGAGTAATGCAATGACTTTGCAGGGCTCATATGTGAATTTGCGCGTGAATATGAATCAGTGAATTTGCATATTTCACGTGTCGCTTGCGGCGTTTAATTGTTACTTTAAAACAATTAGCCGTTCTTAAACGACTAGTCATCGATATATTGTGCCGGTTTCACAAATTTAATATTCATGTTACTTTTCATAAAGTTTAATATTTTTTTATTATTACAACAAATCTCAAACTTGTTTAGTTTTAAAATTGTGTTTTGTGTGCATTGCACATTTTGTACAACGAATCTTAGTTTCCAAAACGATGAATTTGAAAATCATAGGTATTTAAACAGTTTATATTGGTATTTAAAAAATATTGTCAACCAAGTGTTATATGTCTATATACATAAACAAATCATTAAATATTTTAAATTTTGATAAAATACTGTTTTAAAGAGACTGAATTTATACACCTTTAAATCAAAACTAGTGCAGTATCTGTTCTGAAGGGACTGGTTCAAATGACCGTCTATAAGAATTGGGTAGTCCGGTTATGCTTTTCTAACATGTACTATTAGATTAACCGTGTGTGAAAACGAGAACGTTAATCTCAATTGTCAATTGCAATATAAAAGTAAACTTATGCGTGAAACTATAACACTCTATTATTCATATTAATTGTACCAGCAGTTCGTAACAACTATAATAAAAAGGATTCAATATGACATTAGGCAGCCCTAAGCTATTTAATTTAATTAATTGCGAATTAATTAACAAATCATAACTACGTGAAATTCTGTTTACGGTTCAATTTTCACCTTTCGCTCGATAAATATGAAAAGTTTTTGAATAAAATTGCACAATATTAATGTATAGTTTGTTCCATAGTTCAAAATAAATTTAGAAAAACAAAATTTCTTATCTCTACTGTCCAGTTTTCTCTGCCTAGTCTAGGCAATCTAGTCTTTCCTATCTAGTCCGCGTTGTTTCGTTTGTCTTGTTTTGTCTACTTCCTCTTATCAGTATAGTTTTGTTTGTCTAGTCTAGACTGTTCAGTCTTGTCCGTATAGTCTTTTTTCTCTAGTCTAGTGTGTCTAGACTTGTCTGTCAAAGCTTGTCCGTCAAGAATTATATTATCTAGTCTATTCAGTCTAGTCTTGACTGTATAGTATTTTCTGTATAGTATGGTGAGCCTATTTTTGTCTGTTATACCTGCCTAATCTTACCTGTCTAGTTATTTTCTTTTTCAGATGGTTGATATGCATTTCTTTATACTCTCACGGTAAATTATTGTAGAGTTTTATTAGGCTATACGGTGGGTTTTTTCTGTCTTCATCAGTTTGTGTCGGAGTATAGTATACAGTTCCTTGATGTATCTGGTATCTCTATGTTTTTTTTCTCAAATTTCTTAAACATTTCCTTATGTTTGAATAAGAACATTAGGCTTCCGAAAACGTATGTGCCTGAAACAGTTAATATAGAGGCTTGTTTAAATCTTCCCCGACATGACTCTATTGTTTATATTGATAAGTATCCGTAATGCTTGTTTCTGGATCCTGAATACATATTTAATGTCTGTACCAATTCCCCAGAATGCAATACCGTCTATGTAGGGCTGTAACGTTCTCAACGCATAGACGGCCTTGTTTCATTTTTGCAGTTTGAGTATATGTGTTGACCAATCCAGAGTATTGTCAATGTATACCTAAGAACCTAACAAACTGTTTTATATCTATCATGTCTTTCCCTATTTTGTATTCCTGTGGATAATTTATTTTACTCCGTCTTGTCTTGAATGTAATTAGGTTGATTATTGTTTTATTTACAATAAATTAATTTTTACTACACCATTTGTCCAGCACATATATTACACAATTCGCATTATTACCGATATCTTCCAAAGAATTGTTTATTGGCAACAAACTGGTTTCGTCGGCATATTGTATCATTTTATATTCCATGTATTTCACATTTTCTGGATGGTCATTAACATATAGCGTAAACAGCAGCAGCCCTAGTATACTTCCTTGCGGTATACCAATATTAATAAGTCCAGAATTTGATTTAACATAGCCTTGAGGGGTCACATTTTTTGTCATCTGCTCTCGGTTACTTAGGAACGGTTCATTTAATTTCGCAGCCACTCCTAGTATTCCATACTTATTCTTAGATAGTTTATTAAGTAATATGTTATGATCGACTAAGTCGTAAGCTTTTGTTAAATCTAGCAATAGTCCAGTTGGCATTGTGTTATTTTATAGATTTCGTTCAATTTATTAGATTTCGCTTTATTCCCGTTCTCGGCGGGTCACTTCTGTCCAGAGTGACATCCATCGATGCAAAATTCTCTGTTTATGGCTTCAGTGTAGGATGGTGGTGAAACTCAGAAGCGTTCCAGTAGATCCAGTGGCTTGAACCTTTTCAACCTCTTGGTTACCAGGTTCCTATCCAGTAAGCTTGAGGGCAGTTGGTTTGGGTGGTTTGCGAGTCTCATTTTGAAGCCCTCGCAAAGTAGTTGGATTTCATCTTTAATGGTGCGAATGTTGAGATCTCTATTTATCGCAGTATTAGAGATATAGCGCCCCATGGTACCCATGGTCCAATAAGAGTCTAAGAATTTTATACTGGAATCTTGGTATGATATTCAGGTTCGAGTTGCTGGCAGTTCCCCATAACTGTATACCATATGTCCACATAGATTTTACAATGGATTTGTAGATAATAATTTTATTATGCAGAGTGAGTTTGCACCGCCTGCCAATGAGCCAGTACATTTTGCGGAGTGTAAGATCTAGTTCTTTCCTTTCTGTCTTGATGTGCTTGGACCATGTCAGCCTCCTGTCCAGGTGCAATCCGAGGTACCTCACGTTGTCAACACTTGGCAAAGGCTAGTCGTATAACTTTACAGTTCCCTCGTCTCATAGAGAATGTTGTGTGCACAGACTTAGTATCACTTGATGTTATTCGCCATTGGTCGAGCCAATTTTCAATGTCTTTGAGTCCCTTTTGGAGTATTTTCGAAGCCACTTCGGGGTCCTCGTGCACTGCTAGTATTACCGTATCGTCCGCAAACGTTGCTACATTCGTGTTGTTTCTTATAGGCAGATCTGCTAATATACAGATATACAGCGTATACAGTACAGAACCAAGGACACTTCCTTGTGGTACCCCAGACTTGATGGGATAGAGCTTGGATACTTCTTGGCAATGCCTCAATTGAAATTGCCTAGTGTCTAAGTATGATTTTAAAAACAGATAGCATTGCGGAAGGTGCATTTTTGTTTTGTGAAGTAAGCACGCCTCATATATAGGTCAAACATGCAGGACATTTAATATTAGGTTTAATAACCACATGAGATCCTACAAAAATAAAAAATCAGATTCAAATCTATCCAAACATTTGAATGAGTCAAATCATACTTGCTATAAAGAAAATCTACAAGTTTTATACATCGTAGATAAAGGCCCGAAATTGGACTTCCTAGAAACTTATGAAATTCAAAAGCCATTATGAAAGGCGCAAACATCGTAAATGACCAGGTAGATTGAATCCATCCCAACGTCTGCCAAATCCTAATTAGGAATTTCCTAAAATAATCCCGTCTCCTTCATAGATGATAAAAAAAGTGTATATATAAACTTGTAACATCTTTGTATTTTACACAATCTTCTGAAGAAGGCCTAAGATGCCGAAATCGATAAAGTGTTAAATAAATATATTTGTGAAACTTATACCTAGTGTTTATTATTTATTATTATTTTTATAATGTTTCATCACCTAGTGCCTACAGCTGAATATTTAAATCTTATTTAAACAATTATATCTCTCTAAAAATATATTTATTCAGTGATGAATAAGTTTCTCAAATATCTTTGAGAAATGTGTCATTACACTAATCGGTCTGTAGTTATCCATACTACTTTTGTTACCGGTTTTATAAATCGGGGTTATCATTAATATTTTCAACCTATCAGGAAAAATTGCGTGTTGCATTGCGTTATTGAATATGTTTAACATTGGGTATGCTGTCTGATCGCTCACCTTTTCTATGATTGAGATTGGTAGGTACTTTGTCGTAACCCGAACTTTTCTTATTTTTTAAAACTCTTGATTGTGGCGTTTAGTTCTTCAACTGTAGTCTTGGCTGTCTAGTCTTATCGGTCTAGACTTGTCTGTCTAGTCTTTTCTGTCTAGTATTATCTGTCTAGTCTTTTCTGTCTAGTCTTTTCCGTCTAGTTTTGTCTGTCTAGTCTTGTCTGTCTAGACTGTTATGTCTAGTCTTGTCTGCCCAGTCTTGTTTGTCTAGTCTTGTCTGCTTAGTCTTGTCTGTCTCAGGTTTATCCAGAAAATTCAGAGGACAACATAACAGGAGTCAGAAAAACAAAAAATGGAGAATTACTTCTGGAAGTGAAGGAGAAACAATTTAATTTTAATGCAAAATCGCCTTACTGGGGTTGCCCAAAGATGGATCGCCGAGGTGATGTTATAATGGAACGGGCTGCAGAACTCGATTTCTACCTGCAAAATAATGAAAAAGGGGGAAATCGTTCTCAATGATGGACCTTTCTTATGCCTCAAGCGATATCGCACAGACTACCTCGACATGGAAAGTCCTCGACATCTCTAAGCGATCACCGGTATATTGAAATCCAAATAGAACAACATCCCAAGAGTAAGATGCATAACCGACAAAAGACAAAAGTAGTGACAATCACAAGTAAATGCGAAGAAAAGGTCTCCAGATATTTAACCATAGAATTAAACAAGACTCGAGCCAACACCGACAATACACTAATAGCAGCAGTAAGAAAAGCATGCGAAACTCCCATTCCTGGAAGAAACAAAAACCACAAGAGAAAAATCGTCAACTGGCGGAATGAGACCATCGCAACTAAAAGGAAAACCTGCATAGCCACAAGAAGAAGGTATCTACGTTTTGCCCGGAAGACAGAACACGTTGGGATTCTAGAGGAGATAAAACAACTATACCACTAAGCTAAAAAGGAACTACGTAGGGAAATAAACCTCTCCAAAAAATACACTGGAAAAAGCTCTGCAAAAGGATCGATGAAGACACTCGGGGCGATACTTACAAAATAGCAACGAGGAACCTGCGCATCCGGCAGACAAACCAACAACTGCAAATGAACACCATCCTCGAGATAGCCAAGGAATTATTCCCTACTCATCCTCAACCAAGCTGGGAGTCTCCGCAAGTCATAGAAATTCAGCTATTCATCTAAGAAGAACTAATCGCTGCAAGCAAGCGCCTAAAAACAAAACAGCGCCTGGTCCAGATGGTCCGTCCCCCAAAACCATCAATCTATTGGTGAAAACCTCCCCAGAACTAGTACTGCAAGTTTTAAATAAAAACCTACTCACTGGCACGTTTCCAAGTAGTTGGAAACAAGCGAAGCTAGTTTTCATTAAAAAAGGGAACAATGCAATAGGCGAACCTTCTTCCGATCGCCCTTTATGTTTACTACACGTAGCTTGTAAACTACTAGAACAGCTGCTCGTCGTAAAGTCGTCTTAAACAAGAACTGAAGAATGAATTACACCCCTCGCAGAACCAATGCGGCTTCCGGGACGGCAAATCAACTATAGACGCCAGAAACCAGATCATAGATATCGCCAAAAAGGCTAATGTAGGCACCAAAAGAAATAGGAAAATATATGCCCTAGTTACGATTGATACTCGCTACGCTTTTAACTCCGCTGTTTTTCAATACATCTTCGAAGAACTAACAAGAAGATATATATATATATATATATATATATATATATATATATATATATATATATATATATATATATATATGCATATATATATATATATATATATATATATATATATATATATCTATATATACACAGTCACACAAGTAAACACAGGGTTTGAATTTTGGCTTTTAAAAACTCTAGAACGACTGGACCTATTTTTATGATTTTTGATTTATTGCATTTGCCACCACCCCTGCTATTATAGTTACTATTAAAATATTGGAAAAATTTACGAAAAAAGGTGATAATAATGAAAATAATTCATTTTCTCATTTTTTTATGGAACGCCAAATATATTCGCACAGTCAAAGCTACTTAAGCTATAACTTAAGCTATGCCCGTAGACGGCGCTTTTCATTCCCTATTTATAAATATCATCCACGTTTTTTACCTTTGGCGGTGCATCTAGAAAATGGTCAACGAGTTTATTTCAACGCATCAAATGTTTCTCAATATGCTGAAGCAGCTCCAGTGACAACATTGAGAAGTTTGTTTTTAATTTGCCAAAGCGATCCATTTGCACGAACGTTACTCCACTCTCTAATGTTCGTGTACCGACATCCTTTGTATCACTTCGAACTGTCAATGGTGCAGTGTGCCCCACATTGCGTGCTGTATGTCAACAGCTCAATTTGCTTGAAATTCCTTTGGAAATTACAATAGCTAAATCAGTTCTTTCTGCATCTCCAAATCAGATACGCACATTATTTGTTATCATTATTTCGATCGATGTTTCCGATCGAATCCAATTGAACTGTGGAAATACTACAAGGATGACATGTCAGAAGACATTTTACATCAAATTCCTGTTACTTCAGGGAATCCCGATCTCGAGGTGAATGAGGAAATACATAACCAGGCGTTGCTTTTAATAGAGGACATGTGTTACCTCATGTGCGGCAGTTTGTTAGTAATATTAGGAATTCCAGCGCCAAATTGTGCTACAAACGACGCTTTCAATTGAGAATTGGAACATCGGCATCTCGATCGTATTCACGTTCAGAATACGATCGAGATGCATTGAACGAATCAGTTTGAATGAGTGAACCACTGTTGAACTCAAAACAGAAGGATGTGTACGATAAGTTAATGAAGGCTATTGATGATGGAAATGGTGGCTTATTTTTCCTCGATGCGCTCGGTGGAACAGACATTTCTCATGTCATTGATTTTTGCCACTGTTCGTGCGAGTTCCGAAATTGCCGTAGTGGTTGCTTCTTCAGGTATAGCGGTCACGTAGCTAGAAGAATGCAGAACGGCTCAATCAGCGTTTAAACTATCGTTAAACCTTTAGACGTCTGAAACACCCACATGTAACATTGCGAAACAATCAGCAATGGCCAAAGTGTTAATAAAGTGTTAAAGCAAGTAAAATTATCACATGGA
This sequence comes from Phosphuga atrata, assembly GCA_944588485.1. Taxonomy (NCBI): domain Eukaryota; kingdom Metazoa; phylum Arthropoda; class Insecta; order Coleoptera; family Silphidae; genus Phosphuga; species Phosphuga atrata. The sequence continues at coordinate 45,957,787 of OX155893.1, forward strand.
ATGAATGCGCAATGGCGCACAAACGTTCATTGGAAGCACTAAATCGAACCAGGAAAGATCTACACAATGAATCAAGATGTTTTGGAGGCGCAAGGGTACTGTCTGTCGATTTCCGGTAAACCCTACCAATAATTCCAAGATCCACCGCTGCTGATGAAATAAACGTTTGCCTCAAATCATCTACTATGTGGCGCTATATTAAGAATCTTCAGCTGACGACAAAGATGCGAGTTGCATTGCTAAACGTTCCATCTGCCGAAGATTTCTCCAAGCAATTGTTGTCAATCGGTAGGTAATGCCCGTCGACGAAACGAACGGATTAATTTCGTAAGGACGAGGATCATATTATAAAGAAAAATATCTCTTTACCTACTACGAATGGTTCGCAGCTACTTCGAGGACCGCAGTGTCATACTTCAAGTCGCACAAGACACACTACCCCGCAACGTCACTAGTGGTGTCCCCCAAAGCTCTGTATGAGTATCGACTCTGTGGAACGTACTCTACGATGTAGTACTTCGGCTGCAACTATCTGAAGGGACTAAGCTAACAGGCTTCAATGGGTATCATGAAAAGGGTCATTCAAGCAATCAATCAAATTGTCTATCGGGTAGATTTAAAATCACTGCTCATAGAACCGGAAAAGACTGAAGCATTTCTATTGACGGGATACAAAAAACTGGCATACATCTCCTTCCAAGTACTGTATTCAGAAATCATACCTAAACCACACATCAAATTTCTAGGAATTATAATAGACAAGTGTTTGTCTTTTAAAGAGCACTTTAAAATGGTACCGAGCATTAAAAATGCTCGGGAATCTCGGGAATTCCGCAAATTGACCAGCAAATTAAACTAAGGAAATACTTACATAATGCTTCCAAAGACGACATAACAAGAAACAAAGCAAACGATAACCTCTTTAAGGACCAGGATACTCATCCTCAATATAGAGACTTGGTACCGACGACAACATGGGGAAATAAACTACTACCTATCCCAAATATTCACGGGCCATGGGTAATTTAAGGAATTCCTTCACAACATCGACAGGGCCATCAGATTCAGACTGTATATACTGCGGACAAATAGAGAACGTAATCCATAGGCTGCACGATTGACTGGGATGGGACAAGGAACGCAAGGATGTAGCAATAAACAACCTGAATCCTAAGAATACCATTGAACAAATGTTACAATCAGAAGAAGACCGGGACACTATAAACGGTATGATCGATAAGATCATATCCCGAAAAGAAGCTGATGAACGTCTCTAGAAAAAGAGGGAAAAAATTCTAAACAGACCCTAATCTCAGCTACCATGTACTGCGATAGGATGCACTAACATATTTAACATACATATTTTATTAAATGTAATGACAACTGACACCCTGAAAGTAAATGCTACAAGCGGTCCCAGGGTTCTCAGGGTTATAAATAAAAAATAAATAAAAAAAGTCTTGTCTAGTCTCTAGTCTTTTCTGTCTAATCTTGTCTATCTAATCTGGTCAGTCTGGTCTTCTCTGTATAGTCTTGCTTTGTCTATCTAGTAGTGTGTGTCTAGTTTTTTCTTTCTAGTGTTCTGTGCTAGTCTTTCAGAAAAAATATATAGAATAAATGATACTAGAAGCTTATAATAGTTTATTTTTTATAAGAATGTATAATTCAATTTTTTAAACTTGATAAGTAATATTCTTCTAATTAAATTTGTTTAATAATTAAATGTACTTTTTTGTTTCTTTTAGGCCATAAACGAATTAAAAAGATTCAAACCAAGAAACGGAAAGAAATATATCTCATTGGTGTAAATTTTAGATATTTAAAACATTTTTTTTCAGTTTCTTCTTTGATTTGGAAAAAGAGTCAGAAACGAGGGGACAAGAACGAGAAACTTTTTTGATATAATTTTTTTATATAAAAAATGGAGAATTCTGAGGATTTTACACTCGCCTTTAATTCAGGTGAGAGGTTCTAGAAAGAAAATTATTTATGCGCTTTCAGCTAAATTCTGCTCCGCTCGGAAATTCTTTCAATTATGAATTCATAAGGAAAATGTGTTCTCTTTTGTATTAGAAACTTTCTAGTGTGTATATTTTTACGCCATGTTTTTTATGTATAAATATTATTTGCATAAAAGGAAAATTTATAATATTTCCTTTACTCAAACACATACAAACACAGGAAATTTAATTTTAATATTGTAATAAAGTAAGCCGAAATATTAACTTTGTTTTTCTTTATTATATCACAAACATATTTTGTTCTTTTGAAAAGATTGATTTATAAAAAGTACAAAAATATAGTAGTTTTATTTTTTAAATTTTCTCAATAACAATTTGCTAGAAATAGGAATATAATTTATAAAATAGGAATTTTAAATTATATAGATAAGTAGGAAATAAATTAGATTAAATATTAAACTATTCGGAAAGTTATTTAATTTTTTTCCACGAATGTCTTTCACTGTATTTTTAATCAGCCAACCAAAATGTTATTCTATATGTTGATATTTGACATTACAAGGCTTATTTATAAAAGAAAAATATTCTGCGTGGTAGAATTAGTTTTGTATCGTAGCAAATATGAAAAATATAAAGAAACATTTTAAGAATATTTTGCTTTTTATTACTGAAAAGTTAAAATTGCCGCCCAAGTAAAGAAGTAGTTATGTGAAGCATATGGAAAAGGCTGTTAAACTTGTAAACTTCAGTGCCGAAACTTGTTTGCGAAATTTCGTTCTTACCATATATCTTTCATTCTACTAAGACTTTCCACTGCTCAATCAAGATTCAGGAGTAGGAAGGATACTAAACGGGGTGAATTGCTACAAATATAGCAATTCTGCTTCCTTTCTTCTCTATAAGTACTTAATTATCTATTATCAATAAAATCAATTAAACATTTATAATGATATTAAAATTTCTTATTCACTCTGTTCTTTGTTATCTATAATTGAATTATTATCTGTAATAAATGTTCGTACCATTTCGCGTAATACGGTTTTGTGCATTGATAAGAATGTTAAATGGAAGTAAAAGGTATGCAAGTATGAAATGAAACGATTTAATTGGATTGCAAACTTTGATAAGAGATAACGAAACATATATGTTTAACCGTGCGAGCTAAAAAGTTAAAGCTGTAAAAATATTTGCGAAGTTATAATTTTATTTTAGGAAAAAAAATGTTTCAGGGAAAAGATTGGTTTGAGTATTACACACACTTTGGTTATAAAACACAGTCGTTTTTATTATAAATTTTAAACTAAAACATAATTTTTTGCTGGAAAAATGCAAAAGGTCATCCAGATTGTTCCATAGAAAGAAGTATAGAAGATAATTTTTCATTTATATGCTTTTATATTGTTTGGAAGAATATTTACATAACAAATAAAACCAAAAAAATTGGCGGAGCAAAACTTTTATTCTGTACGATTCCTCTTTTCGTTTTAGTTGTTCTCATAAAAAAGTTTTCCCAGTAATTTTCTGACACATTTTCCATTTTGTCAACGAACAAATGCTTACCTGGATTAAAGGCGAGCAACAAAATGAAAAATAATTGTCGAATTGTCGACGCGCCGCTCCTTAAGGACGCTGAAAACTCGAGGTGCACTTTGTCCTCCCTCATGGTTCTCTCATACAAATACAACAACAAAAATCCTTTATATTTTCCCTTCTTATATATAAAAAAGTTTGTCTTTGTTTAACACTTGTTTTATTGTGCCGTTGCTGGTTTCAAGCAACAATAAAATTACATCACTGATAAATTATTTAGAACATTTTGTTGCTGCACCCCGAAAAGCACCGGCGAAACTTCTTTGCCTCGTACACAGCTAAACATTAGTTAACTTTACTGGCAATGGTTATAGTGGAAATATAAGTTACAAAACTTTTTTAAAAGATTATTTTATTTTTGAAAGGGCGAGATGAATTTTTAATCCCTTTTGGGAAGTTTTTTTAGGATGTTGAAGTTATAAACATGCGTGTTTGCGGGGAAACGTTTGAAAACGCGCAGGAACATCCGAAGAACAAATAGAAATACGCTTTTAGCCCTCTATTTGTTTTATTATTTACATTACTCCGACGTTTATTATATAATTTATGTTCGTAATAAATTAAACGATGAAAACTTTTAATCCAATTTTACCGCGCACCAAAAATTTACAAAAATAAATTTCTTTTCCTTAATTAATGTTTGATTTTATTAAAATAATTCTTTTTATAAATATTTTTTTAAATTGGCGCACAAATGAAATACTGCGCTCTCAGTATTCACGCGTATTAGTGGGCGTTGCCCGGAGTTTAGACGAGCAACATCCTCCCTATTCCGGGTTCCGGGAAACACTGAAGATCCGAAATGTAGTCCCGGAGTTCGCGCAGAATCCCTCTGTATGCATGTACCTTTCGCTGTAACAATTGTCCCCGCGTTCCGTTTTACGGACATACGTGCAATTATATGATGAGGAGCTCGGCCGGAAAAAAAAATTGTATGGAGAGGCCAATTAACGGGTGTAGACTGCGCGTTCATGATTTAATTGCAAGGTTCGCTCATTGCGCCCCGTTTAATTCCCCACCGAATATTAATTTGATCTATTTTAATATGTACGGCTGCGTTAAGTGAATGTAAATTATTAGCGGGAGTTAAATGACGCAAAGCAAACGCATTCGAATTTTATTATTGGGATGTTCAAAGGAGCTTTTAAGGACTGTCGGAATTTCTAGCCGGAAACGAATTTTGGTGACTTTATCCTAATGCATTATTAATTAATAGGATGTTAGAATTTATGAAATAAAGAAAAAAATAAGCTTAGTTTCTCCATCTATTCACATCTATCTCTGCCAAGCTTTGTTCTTTCAGTCTCTTTGGAAACCCAAAAATGTTTCAATAATTTCCTTTCCTTTTTAGTCCACTTCTTTCGTCCATTTATTACACACTTTTCACATTAACTGAATAGTAATTAAAAATCGGAAAGTGGTAGGTATATCACATACTAACCCTTGGACGAGCGCACCAAACAAAATATGAATGATTTTATGACTATTTTCCGGAAAAATACAATTTTGTAAATTAAATATAATGATAAATTATAACGCAGAAGGTACAGTGTTAATTAATATAAAAATTAAAATAAATCTTACTTTTATTACATAACAGTTGGCGAATAAGCAATATAAACTTGCTTGCAAAGAAATCGGTCCACTCTAAACCTTTCTCTTTAACTATTTTTGACTGATTAAAGCACTACTTATTAAAACACTCATATGAGTTTGTTAATGAGTCGCCCATTGCGATACAATTTTCTCAAAATGTATCGGCAATTTTTATATTTAGAAATGACATAAAAGGGCGCAAAATAGAAAAAATGATATAAAAAACTCTTTTAACATAGTGAAATTAACTCATGAACAAATTAACTTCTGTTATTACTAGATAATTAGGTTATTGACAATTATCTATATCTACATATCTAACACTTTATTTTTAATACTCTTGCTTTAATAAAATCTCGAATTCAACTAGGCATAGATCCAATCAAGTGGCACTATTATTTCTTGTGGGATGTTAAGCCACTCTTCTTCTGCTGCAACAATAAGCTCTTGGATCCAGGTTTGAACCTGAAACCAAGCTCCTATTATTCGTTTAAGCTCATCCCAAAAATGTTCTATCGGATTTATGGTGGTGCCAGCAACATAACTCGAAAACCGATTTCTGTAATGTAATCTTGCAGGATTCTTGCGGTGTGCGGATTCGCATAATCATGCATAAAGATAAATTCTTCTCCAATGTAGTCAACGTAACGTACCACATTAACTGCTAAAATCTCCTCGATGTACCTAGCACCCGCTAAAAATCTTCTCTCGTGACCACGATTGCCTCAAATGATGAGGTAGGGTCGGTTCGTGCTGCCATTGAAATTGCTTACCAGATCATGAAGGAACCATTCCGAGTGTCGTTCTTCGAGATTACATTGTTGTACCGCTACTTTCTACTAGATTCAACCACAAGTTGACTTCCAAAATTTTCGGGCTCCTCGCAGCCTACATTACAGGCTATTTCGTAACGTTCTAGACCAAACCACATGTTTTTAAGAGTGTTTAATCAGGTGTTTAACATAAAAATCATTATTTGTTACGATTTGATTTAAACAAAACGTCGAATACCAGCTTACATCATGGGTAAGAGTAAACAACGGAGCAGATACAGGGAAGAGGAAAGTACTAGCAAGAGACTGCGGAGCTTCAAAAAAAATGTTTGAAGCGATAGCAGAAACCATAAACAAATCAACAAAAAGTACAGGTATTTGAGATTTTAATGTTGATTGATATTCTATATCATTTAAATTTACACGACATCCTGTACTCAGTTTGTGTGAATCTGGATGGACGTTTCAGGCTAGTGAGTTTTGCAGGTAGGAGGCAATAACAATTTGTGCTGTGAATCTTCATCTAGCATTATCAGGGAAAATATATTTTTCATTTGTAGATGAGGTTCAAGAAGCGAACAAGGAAAATATTGACATCGAGAAACACAATAAAGAATTTTTTTTTTTGAAAAAATAACCCGGAGCCAGGCAGCAGTACCAGCATTATTCAGGATGGGGGGAGATAAAGAGGAGACTAAAAAACTAGATGATAAAGTATAACTTGTTTTGGGAGATGACCCCACAGAAATTAACATATAATCAGTTAACCTACAGGATAGTCTGGTTTCAAGATCTCTACTTGTTTGACGAATGGTTTATCCACGGAGGTAAAAGTTGATTTATTAAACAAATATATACGTAGTGGAAATATTTATCTGGAAGCACCCGTGTTGAATGAGGAAATTATATCAACTCTTAATGGGACAGGTATTAAACGGTTCAGCTGTTCGTTACTGAACAAAACCTAGCCGGTTCAGCTCTGTCTGCTTTGGGACAGGGTATTACAATGATTTTAAACGACGAAAGAGAGCCATTAGATCGGTTAGAGTTATTGGAGAAGCTGGCCGATGCAGGCAAACTTGCTTCACAGCTGCATAACCAGATCTCTTCAGCTAGAATGGCCTTTATTTCTCTAGTACTTTCTAAATCCATGAAAGATTTACTACAAAAACCAGAGTACCCATCGATAGAGTTATCCATCTTGGGTAAGGGTATGATGGGTTCAAATCATGCCTCCACTTCATCTGCCGAGAAAAGAGATCCCAAACCATTCACAGAACGGACTTTAAACGGGAGGCGCCAGAATACGAGACAGCGGACTTCGTATCAGCGTCCGAAATTCTACCAGACGAGACATCCCCAAGTAAATCAGTAATGTAAGACATGTATGTACTGGTATTGAATATAAATAAGGAAATTAGGCTCGTAGCTATATATTGGATGTAAATGTTAATTATAATCATAATACACTGAATCATATAAACATTTTGCTCTAAACATCTACAATGTAATCTCGAAGAACGAGACTCGAAATATATTTTAAAATCAAACGAACTTACCTTAAGTGAAGTTCGATTGTAATTATATGAGAGTCTCGTTCTAGATGATTACATCCCTGCCTCCTTTTCCTCTCGTAAAAGTTTTCCCAACCCGATTAAGGAGTCTCGTGTATACGAGCTAAATTCCTTAATACTAAATTATTTTTTTAAATTTAAACTATATGAAGTGACCGGTAATGTAGAGTGCGAGGGCCGGTGTGACGACTCGCGATTAGTTTACCGCGAGTTAAGATGTTACGTGCAAATTAATATTATATTTGCACCAAAAAAGTCTTTATGATGTAGGAGAAAGAATTAAGTGATTGGTTGAATTGAGTTAAGAATGTAAGTAATTCTTATATTAAAAGAGATACGATTGTAAATTTACTCGATTTTATTCTTACTTAACTAAACTTAACTTACACTTAACTTAAAACTGACAAAACTTAACTTCAAACAAAATGCGGCTGTGCGCTACAAAGTATGAAACTTGAATAACTCGTATAACTCCCTTAAAAGAGATAACACAATCTGTTTTATGCTAAAATAAATCTAGGAGTTACACCTACAAGGTAGGAAAATCAGGGGTAGGAAAATTCGGCAACGAATAGTGAAAGAGGAAAGTGATTAGAAGGCGGGATAATTAGCAAGTCCTGCACTTCGGAGACTATGCACGGAAGGGGAGAAAGGTGCAAGACTTTCGACCTGGATGGGCAATTTACAAATGGGATTTACAAATATTTCCACAAATTATTTTGTAATTATAGGATTAAAATGCAGACAAAAAACTATCCCATCAGGTAACTTATGAAATATATAAGCTGATCAGCAAAAAGACCGCAAAAACATTATTATGGGAAATATCTACACAATATATTTACAATTATAAGTAGATTAAAAACTAGCAAATAACTTAAGTATCCAACAATATGGCCTAGACATGAGGATTTTTTTAACAAGGCTTGGAAATTTCCAGCCATAAATAAATCGAAAAACAACTAAATGTATTTAAAATTTAAATAAAATAAAAGGACTTAAATCCATAAAAATAGATTTTTTATGGCTGTATAAAAGACATAAAGGTTTTAAAAATAATTAATAATAATTCTATTATAGCTACACGACGGAACAGCAGGAGCCCGAAAATTTTAGAACTCTGAACTTGTGGTTGAATCTAGTAGAAAGTAGTGGTACTACAATGTAATCATCTCGAACGAGACTCATATAATAACAATAGAAATTCACTTAAGGTAAGTTCGTTTTATTTTAAATTGTCTTTCACACGGCATATTTTTATTTCGCCTCATAAATAGTTTCTAACAAAAATAGTTTCATAGTTTTATGTAAAAAAATTACAGTGGCCCGATTTCTATGCACCCAAGTTTATATGGTTTGTGCATTTATATAAGTGATTGCCGATTTTTTTTGCAAATAACAGATTGAAATATTTTGATTTATAACGGATATAAGTATAGGTGGGGCCTACATCCTTCGGTAAAGATACAATTCGGAGAATAAGAGGAGTATTATCATTATGTTAATGTTGTTTGGTATTTGATTTGGAAAGTTGGAAAGATTACTAAGCCGATGTTGATTCTGGAAAGAACTTTTGGATTCTTCAGACTTTTCACAAGCTTAAGGATTGTTTTATTTAGTTAAATTGCTGTGTCTAGTCTATTTAATTACGTTGATTTAATCCAATTAAGTCCAATTAAGAAAATATGCGTGGGGAGACTTAATTTATTTAAATCTCTATCTATTTTATTCTCTGTACAGTTAACTGGTTTGTGTTATTTGTACATTCTTAACTTACTTCACTAAATCTCAAAAGCCATTAAAAGTTCTCCTATATTATTATTCCTAAATTTCCTGATTGATTATGTTAAGATAGTACGCGCATTTATGTAAAGTATAGATCACGAGCTAAATTTTTAATATATTATTAATCGCTATTAAATAAATTTAATTTATTTTTTTGGGTAAGATCTGACGCGTAGTTTTGCAAAATTGATTTTTAAGTGGGAAAACAAGTGGGCTTAAGATCAAACATGCCCTCGGAGGGCATGTTTAGAAGTTAGAAGTTAAGCAGTTGGAAATTTTGTCCACATTTCTATATAGTGAAATGTTTTCTAGTGAAATTTCTAAATAGTGAAAATCTCGTGTCAAACATAATTAAGAAGGAAATGCAACCGTTACTGTCCGTTATTTCTAATTTATCTAAGCAAGTAGAGGCACTTACTGAAAAAAACCTAAAATTACTGTACCTTTAAGAGACAGCTGAGCGGGAAACACCAGTTATCGCAATAAATGCGGAACAAGGACAGTGTTCAACACCGACTGTCGCAGATATCGGTGATAAACAGCGAATCAAAAAATTGATTGCCGTCGAACAAGGACAAGGAAGCAGAAAAACGTCGATAAAACACCAACAGTGAATAAAACTCAATCAATTAAAACACCCAACCGGGAAATAACACAAAGCACAGAAATTTGGGAGACGCAACGTCACCGGAGAAGAGGACCACGAAAATCCAACACAATATACCATATAAATGATAATGTAACAGAAATCAAAGCGGCCATGCGTAACGAATATCTTCACGTTTATCGGTTAGATCCACAACTTTCAGAAAAAGATGTTATTAGGTACATATCTAAAAAATAAAAATCTGAAAGAGGTTTTCTGTAGAAAGCTAACGTGAAAGCACCCCGATGAATATTCATCGTTTAAGATCTCGGTACCCTTTGACGATTTTGAAAAGATGAAATCCAGACTTCTGGCCACGAAATACTTGTATCGTTTTTAATCGTTTTTTAATGAGACTGGAAAAAGTTTCAGTGGAAAACTAATAAAAACTACAAAATCAGAAATTGTTTCCGAAGAAATCAACAGAAATATTATAATGTATTTAAATATCCAATCCATTAATAATAGAATCCCTCAATTGGAAATTTCTATTAGTGAAGTAAATCCACTTTTTATTTGTTTTACATAGACTTGAGCTACCCTAGACCAGCTTACACTTATATATCTGCACAACTATTTTTTTATCAGTTTCTTTTGTAGATCCCAAACTGCCGAAGGCGTTGAAGTAATACCTACTACCTCAATAGAAAAACACATCGAAATCTGTGGAATTATATCGAGATCCAAATTAGAGTCAACTACAATTATTAATTTATACAGACCGCCAAATGGTTGCATAGCTAGCTTTATGCTAACTCTAGATAACATACTTCACCATGTCTTCTATAAAACAAGAAATATAGTGGTCACAGGAGATTTTAAAATAAATCTTCTTGGAAACTTGAAAGAAAAGGTAAACTTAATAAATCTAATGTTATCATATGGATTAGTAGAGCAAGTTAAAGATTTCACTAGGATAACAACTACCTCAAAGATCTGTATCGATAACATTTTTGTAAATTTGAAGCAAACTGCAACGTCAATTATGGACACCACAATGACTGATAATAAAATAGTTGTTCTCAATAAAAAACTGAACTTGAAAGTAGATACATTTTTCCACAAGAGAGTGTTTAGTAAAAAAAACAAAGAACAATTTGTTAAAAGATTAACAGATGAATCATGGGCTGAAATGTATAGAGCAACAAATTTAAACGATACCTGTACATATTTCATAAATACGCTATACTATCACTTCAACACATGCCTTCCAATTGTAAAAGTAAACCGGAAAAATAAGACCTGGATTACAAATGAGGCGAAAAGAGCCAGCAGTTAGCTAAATGTCCTATTTGTACTTCAGAAGCAATACCCGTTTTTGCGCCAAGCATATCTAATTAAGAAAAAAATATACAGATGTCTTTATGAAATTTAAAGAGACGTTTCTTCAAAAAACAACTACAAATATCTGACAATAAACAAAAAACGGTTTATATAATATACCAGGAAACAAATAAGACCCGGACGAAAGAAGAGATCCGATTACAACAAAATAACTCCATCATTGGAAATCCGGAAACAGTAGCGACGCTATTCAATAAGTTCTTCCAACAAGCTCCTGCGTTAATAGCACAAAATGTAACCCCTTCAAATATTTCTAATCAACATATAGCCTTCAATGACAAAACGATATTTTTGGTGGATTTTTCTGAGAATTAAATAATCTCTCTCATTAAAAGGAAACTAAAAAACAAAACCATAAGTGGACTAGATTCAATCCCCTGTAACATCCTGAAGCAGCATAGCGGCCTTCTAGCCATATCTATAACATATATTGTAAACATCTTATTCCAACCAAAAGAGTTTCCGGAGATTTTAAAAACTGCTAAAATCGTGCCAGTATATAAAAGAGGAGAGAAAACACTACTAAATAGACTATAGACCGATTTCGCTATTATCAGTGATGTCCAAAGTGCTGGAATACTGCATGCTCCAACGGCTTTTACCTTTTATTGATAAACATCAATTAATTCCAAAACAACAACACGGTTTTCGCATAGGAAAATCTACTTCGACGGCTATAATTGAGTTTTACAGCAAGGTTCTAGAAGAAGTTGACAATGGCAAACATCCAGTCGGTATATTTTGTGATCTGTCAAAAGCTTTTGACTGCGTCTCCCACCAACAACTATTAAACAAAATATATTTATTTGGAATTCGTGGTAAATCGGGAAATTGGTTAAAATCATTTTTAGAAAACAGAAAACAATGTGTGGAAATTAAATCTAACAATAAATCCTTCATATCACAACCGATAAACATAAATATAGGTGGTGTCCCGCAGGGTAGAGTACTTGCCCCTATACTATTTCTACTCTACCTGGCTGACATAACGTACTACATAAATAGTAACCATTGCACATTATATGCTGATGACTCTAGTGTTCTTGTGTCGGAAACCTCAAGAAGTCAAAATGAATCAGAAGCAAATCAACTTCTATCTAAAATTGTCAAGTGGTTCTCAAGTAACAATCTATTTTTAAACAGCACAAAACAGAGTATTTTAATGTTTCTTTTTTTTTCTTATTATTATTATTTTGACCATACACATATGTGTATACGCTGTAAATAAAACTTTCTGATTCTGATCCCGTGGTGGTCGATTGAGTTATGGAAAGAAATTTTATAATAGAAATATTATAGAAATAATATTGAATTCGCGGATTTTATCTCATACCATTGCCTGATAGGCAATAAAATCCTCAATCCTATGTAAAAGTATTTAATGTTAAAAATATTACGAACATTACTACTAAAAGCTTTCGTAGACGGAATATTAAGACTTACTTCTCTTTACAATTGGTAAATGGCTACTAGATGTACTAGAAGAACGTTTCTCTCGAGAAAGATTTTTAATCCTTATACCAGAAATTAAAATATTTTTAGCACAGAGGAATAAGAATAAGAATTCTTATTCCTCTGTGTTTCCTTATAAATAAGAAAATAAGAGAATAAGAATTTGATCAATTACAAGATCCTATAGCCATGGCAAATTTGATGACTTACTTGTTGTTACAATCGAAATTATCACGCTGTATTTCTTGCAAGATTAAGTCGATTTCGATATAGTTTTTGGTTGCAATTTTTTTCATTTTGAGATCTTTGTATTTTTATGTTGCGATTATGACTAGAGTACGGCAACGTGAAAATTATCGACAACTGAGTAAATTCCACAGATGTTGCGTTATTGGCTTACGTGAAGGTGGTGTTTCATTCAGAGAAATTGCTAATCGTCTAAATCGTAACCAATCCTCTGTAGTACGGTGTTATAGTCTACAGGAGGCAAAGAACGTTGCAGAAGAGGATGTGGACGGCCAAGCCAGACTAATGTGGCCCAGGGCCGCAATATCCGATTAATGGCATTAAGAGGCATTCTTGAGTACAAGATCAACAACAAATCAATGGTTTGGAAATGAAGGACGTCCTGTAACACTTCATATAGTTTACCGGCAAATTAGAGCTTTTGGCCTGCAGTCCTATCCACCACATCTTGTTCCTCCGCTGACGGCTTTATAATATTTAATTTAAAAAAATATTTTTCAGGGTTCTAACTAAAATCTGCATCACTACCACACATACGCACACATCTGTTATATGCGTTGTTACCAGATGCATTTCTTGCAAATAAATACGGAATATTAAAAACTAAGTCATCTAAAATTTGATTTTTTTAATAATCATATAATAATGTTAATGGATTTTAAATAGTCTTAAAAAGCATAACTTCCAGTATATTAATTTATACAATTATTATTTTTATTTTAAATTTAAAGAAAATTGATTTAATTTTGAGGCAAAACCTTAGGGTGCAGTCGCAGTCGATCTTTGCAAGTGTATGCGCTTTCAGAAAGTGTTTCACGAGCCGTCAGGTGCAAGAGATACAAGTTTTACTTCATAATCGAAATGCTTTCTGAAAGCGCTTTCAGAAAGCGCTTGCATAGTGTCACTGCACCTTTAATCTTTGATGCAACTATAAAATACCAATAAATAATACAAATACTATAAGAGGAAGGACACCTTTTGTATAAAACAGAAGTTATTTGTCATATTGACATGCATTTTGCGCTGTCATATTGAGGAACTGTAGAAGTTTCGATAGTACAGTTGGTAGTACTGCTCAAGCATAATATCTAGAATGGCAGCAAATTCTACTGAGAAAGCATATTGCTTGCTTGAATTTGCTAAAACGAACTCCGTAACTGTTGTCCAACGACATTTTAGAACACGAACCACCTACTAGACAGTCGATCTACGATTGGTTCAATAAATTTGAAAAAAGGCAAAAGTCCGAGAAGACCTCGTGTGTCCGAAGAAACAGTGGAACGTGTTCGTGCTGTTTACCAACCAAGCCCACAAAAGTCAACACACGTGCAAGTTTGCAACTACAAATTCCGCAACCAAACTGTGTGGAAAATTTTACGTGAACGACTAAAACTGACGCCTTACACATTGCAGTTGGGTTTCGTGAAATCTACGTGAGGAGGACAAGCTAAACTAAAGATTTTTGCAATGAAATGCTGCAAATTAATGAAGAAGATGAGTTTTGCTAGGGGATAATTTTAAGTGACGAGTCAATGTTCCGCATAAGTGGCAAGGTGAATAAACACAACGTCCGAATATTGGGGGACTGAACCTCCGAGAGTGTTGGTGGAGCATTTACGTGATTCTCCAAAAGTGAATGTGTTCTGTGCTGTATCTCGCACAAAGGTGTATGTATGGTCCTTTCTTTTTTTGAAGAAAACACAGTAACGGGCGCTACATATCATCAAATGTTGATCAATTGGTTGATGCCTCAACTGCATGAGGACGTGGGGAACTTTATCTTACAACAAGATGGAGCGCCTTCTCACTGGCACCGTGTCGATAGAAATTATCTGGACGAAACACTTCCACAGCGCTGGATAAGTGCAACAGCCGACAACCGCGTTATCGCACGGTGGCCACCAAGGAGCCCTGCTCGTACACCGTGCGATTTTTTTCTATGGGGATTTCTGAAAGGCCTGGTTTACATCCCTCCGCTTCCTAGTGATTTATATGAGTTAAAATAACGCACCACGAAAGCTGTGGAAAGTGTCAATGCATATATGTTACACCGGGTTTTAAATGAACTACACTATCGCCTTGATGTTTGCCGTGTGATAGGAGAAGCCGATATTGAGCACCTATGAGTTCCCAAAGTAAACTTTCAAGAAGCACTGTATAAAACAATTTAAACGAATTCATAATAACGTTATTCGTTTTGGGTTAATAAAACTTTGAAAGTGTCTATTTCTTTTTTAATAACCCTGTATAGATGAAGAAAAAAATCACGTATCGGTTTTCATTTTAATGTAGCGAATTAAATTGTTCGGCGAGGAAAAAACATTCTTGTGAAGCTTGTTCGAGTTTTTTTTAAATATTTTTCAGCTCGTAAATGTTGTGAGAATGGGCCAAATTGCATTAGCGCTAATCTCACTGCAAAAAAGATAACTGTAAATAAATGATGTAGAAAGAAATTTTATGGGGTTTTCTTCGTTAGGTAGCAGAAAAAAAGGGAAAGCGAAATATACGACGCATATTTAAAAGAATAAGACGTAATTTATTGTCTTTTAAAAATAATAATAATATTCCCTTTGTGCGATTTAGTATTGTTTAGATTGTCTAGTATTTTCTAATATAGATCCTTAGTTTTTGTCTAATTGGTATTTTGATTTGTGTTTTATTGCTGAATCTTATCTTCTCTACCATAAACTTTGTTTGAATTTGCTGTGTTAATAAACGTTTTTCTTAATAACGTTATAACTTACTTCATAAAGAATGTTAGTGATAAAGAAACTATATTTTCATCTAACGCGACTGATTTGTTGCAAAACGAAACTTAGTTTATTATTGCTGGTAAGAGTGGGCAGAGGACATGAACCTGTTTAGTGTGGGCTCACATTTTATTTAGGAACCTAATTAGAAAAGCAAATAGTTAATTTATAGCAGGAAACGGGAAGCAATTACGAATAAGTAGGGCATTAAATATAAATTAATTGAGAATCAATAATAATAAAAATAGTTATAATTACGTAGTGTTAAACTGGACATAGGCAAGCCTAATTTAGGTAAATAATAATCATTATGGACATGGGTTTCATTAAATCTATTTGGAAAACTAAGCAAGGATTTTTGGAAATTTGTTTCTAAGGGAACGAAAAGGGAGAGCCAAAATTTTACTGGATGTCCATATCTCAGAAAGATAAAATGTTACAGTTATGAAATTTTGTATATTGAGATCGTTTTTTTAAATAAAGAGATACGTGTTTTACTATTTCTTGGACATCCGTTTAAGGAGGTCATTGCAATTAGAACTCTCAAAACCGATCTTTTTTTCTTTTATTTGCATAAAATTTAGTTTGACATTTTAAGTACATGTTCCCAAAGTTTTAAAATGAAATTCGCAGCCGTTTAGAAGTTATATCCTCCGAGACAAACAATGAACACATTTCTGAAACGACGTTCGAATTCTTTAACCGTGTTTTTCTTGAAACCAGCTTTTTCTGCACCGCAATTGATGTGATTTTCAAACCATTCGTCGGATTGCGATAATATTTTGCACACAACTTCATGAAAGCAATGCAATGTTAACTGAGAAAAAAATTTGTTTGGGGCTAAAATGGTGCAAAAAATTGTCAAAACATGTACTTATTATTGAAATGCGTAGTTATATATATATATATATATATATATATATATATATATATATATATATATATATATATATATATATATATATATATATATATTAATAGTTATTTTCAAATGCGATTAATCTTCAGTTTTTTAACTTATTTTATTATTTCTAGCTAAGTGAACTAATTCTGGGTATAAAAAAAATAATAGTAGTTTATTATACAAGTGTGTGAAGAAGGGCTTTTGTGCATGAGTTGCGGAGTTTAAATTATTATTTTATTCACGAAGCATCTTAAAATGCTGATAAATATTGTTACGAGATATAATTTAAATATTGATATAATATTGTTTCTTAACGATAATATTGAAAAATGTTGACTGACAAAATACTTGAAATCACTGACAAAGTAAGGTTAGAACGTTCACTTCCGTGTCAAAAATTCCTAACTATTAAAACTCATAATGACAGGAACACAATTTGGTCGTGGTCAATGTAAACTAGGTTAGCTTAGATTTAATCTAGATTAGGTTATTGTCAGGTTAAGTGATATTAGGACCAGATAAACCCTGACTGGGAGGCCGAGAATTCTTGATTGAAAATAGGAAAAATTAATTCAATTTTAATATACACCCGAAAAGGCTTTTACTACGTCTATATTTTCTGTTTAGTGGCGCGAGCTGTTTCCATAGTAACAACAAAAAGAAATCGTTTAATAATGAAACTTCATTGGACTTTTATGCCCGATTTGTATACTTTTACATAGAATTATAATAATATCATATTTCAGATACAATAATTTATTTATTAATATGTTTATTATGGTATACGAGTAGTTAAAAATATTTAGTTTTATTGTTATAGGATCAATTCGACGTGTTCAATTTCACAAGACCCCGAGTAACTCATTCTCAGCCATTTTTTAAAGAAAAAATTTGGATTCCTCTTAACATAAAATGGAAACACGGGACTATCGGTAAAACCATACTACATTATAGATAAATATATAAGCTTAATAAAGTCAGAACACAGCCTGAATATATAAATCCTGATTTTAAAATATTCAACCTTTCCGGTGCTCTATAATATTATTGAGTCTTTTTAGGACTACCAAAACAAATCTCATGTGAAATTTGCAAGTCATTTACTAGCTTTCAGTTCACTGTCGTGGCACTCAACAAGAACCAGAAAAATAACATTGTCTTTAAGATCGTATCTTTCTATTAATAGCCATCTGCAGAGGCGTTTCGAGATTTATATCTCATCAGTGCAGCTTTGCTGTTATGAACAATGACCTGAACAACACTTACTTAAAAACCTCATTAATGACTAGAGGTTAGATTTTTTTAATTGACATTTCGTGAGAGAGACATGAACTTAGCAGCAGGTTATTGATTCAAATGATATTTTACTATTAGTAAAACCATACTGCATTATAGATAATTCTATAAACTTAATAAAGCCGGAAAACAGCTTGAATATATAAAGTAGTAGTATTATGTATATTTATTACCCTTACGGGTTTATAAATTGCTTCCAAAATTTTCACATCACACAATACATATATAAATAAAACTAATATAGTACCTAATATAAATAAAAAGAGAAAAAAAAACATATGCTAATCAAACTAAAAACAAAAACAAAAAAAATAAAGTCACTAAATTCGTATCCCCAAACCGATTACCAGCTTCCCGCCTCACATATTGCTCTTCTTCTCCCCTCAACTTTCTTCGTCCATTCTATCCCTCTTCCATCCTCATTTTAAATCTCTTCTCTACACTCATCTCTTTCTCTTATTTCTGTATATTCGTTCAGCAAGTGCTCTATTGCTTCCTAGTTTTCTCCACACATCCTGCATACTCTATTCCTATCCTCCATACAAAATTTATTCTCTCTCTCTTCATTTCCACCTCTGAATCTTACCATTGTCACTCTCTCTTTTCTACTCTCCCTTCCTAGGTACTTTGGCAGTTCTTCCGTTATTATTTTTTCATATTTCCCATTGTACCTAGACTCCCTAATTCTTGCTCTCCTGTCTTGCCTTTGCACATCTCTATCTGTCTGGACTAATTTCTCTGTCATTACTCTGCCTCTCTCTCTCATTCTTTCTATCTCCGCTCCTGCATACCCGTTTCTTTCTAGATATGCCTCCCTCTCTTTCCACACCCCCTTTCCTATTTCTTTCCTTTTTTCTTTGAGGCACTCTTGCAGAATTCTGCACTCTCCTCTCTCTATCACTCCCTCCTCAAAACTTATTGCTCTCTTTGCTGCTTCTATTCCTATTCCATCTCTATTTGTTAGCTCCATCACTATATACCCCGGGGTCTCTCTACCTACTCCTCGCACCCATTTCAAATATTTTTCCTGTACCCTTTCCAGCCCTTCTTGCTCTCTCCATCCCCATATTTCCGCTCCATACATCATCACACTTTTCACAAGTCTATCAAACATCATCACTCTCCTTCTATAGTCATGTCCAAATTTTCTCTCTCCTATTCCCCATACCGCTCCTAGTATTTTATTAGCTTTCTTTACTAGCTCTCTCACGTGTGCTGTTTTTGTATTTCTATCATTATACACGTACCTTAGGTATTTAAATTCTTTTACTTCTTCAATTTCCTCCTTCTCCCATCTCCACTCAATTACTCTTCTCCTGCCACCCCCTTTTCTAAACACCATCATCTTGGACTTCTCCCCATTCACTGTCAGTTTTTCGTCCTCATATATTTCTTCATGTTTCTTATCATTTATTTCATCTCTTTCTCGTCTCTCGCTAGCACCACCAAATCGTCTGCGTAGGCTAGGGACCACACTTTTTCTTTGCCCACCACAACCCCACCCGTCTGCGCCTTGCTGAACATCTCCTCTATATCTCCAATAAACGCTGTAAACAGGCTGGGGCGTAGTGGGCAGCCTTGTCTCACTCCCTTATGAGTATTAAAACCTTCGCTCACCCTTTCATCAACTCTCACTCTACTTATTGTCTCTTCATAAATCCCTTCTATTTTTGATACCAGATGCTAATTTATCCTTTTCTTTCTCAAGCATTCCCACAGTCCATCTCTTGCCACATTATCAAAGGCCACCTTCAGGTCCACAAAAAATGCGTACGTCTTGCCACCCCTCTTTTTATCTCATTCCCTACTATGTGATTCAAGATGTATACATTGTCCATCCCGCCTGCCCGTCTGGTATCACACCCCGCTCCTTCATTTCCTTCATCAGTCTCTCTTGCACAATCATTGCATATATCTTATATGCCGTATTGAGCAGAGTGATCTCCCTATAATTACTGGCTGTTTCCCTTTCTCCTTTCTTATATATGGGGCATATTATCCTCTCTCTCCACTGCTGTGGGAAGCCCACTCTCTTCCACACTCCATTCGTTATCTCTAACAACCTGTCAGCTTCCCTTTCCGTTCCATATAACCACGATTCATTCTGTATACCGTCCGTCCCCGGTATTTCTCGCACTCTGTGTTGTCTCTTTTTCTTTTCTTGTCTGATTTCACCAGCCTGCAGCTCACTGAAGTACTTTCTCCATTCCTCCTTAGTAATTCTATTACTCACTCTTTCTACTTTTTTCTTTCTTTCCCTATTTATGTATTTCCATACCTCTTCTTCCGTCTTTATGCCTTTCATCTTCAGTTCTTCTTCCATCCGTTGCTTTTGCTTCTTCTCTTTGCATACTTATTTGTACCTCTTGCGTGCTCTCTTGTACTCTTCCTTAGTTAATCTTCCTCTTTTCCAATTTCGTAATTTCTTTCTTACTGCTTGCTTCCCTTCCTTGCATTCTTTATCCCACCACTCGTTTTTCCAAGGCCCCACCTTCACTCTCGTCTCTATCACTTTTTTTCTGTTGATTTTTTTACGTGATCACCCAGTTATTTCACTTTTTCGTTTATCCCTTGCTCTTCGTATCTTACCTCTCTAAGTCTTGTTCTATAATTTTCTATTTCTTCTTCCGTCCAGATATTCTTCATAATTTTTCTTCTAACATCCTTCCCACTTCTTCTATCTTTCTCTCTTCCTTTTGTCTTCACTTCCAATGACATGTTATCCGACTCGACTTTTTCTCCCACCTTGAATTCTTCTATTTCATACCATGCTTCTTCATTCGCCATAACATAGTCAATAACTGTCTCCCCTCTTTGTCCAATATATGTGTACTCCCCTTTCTCATCTCCTATGCTATTTCCATTAAGTATGTCCCACCCTCTTTCTTCTACTAGACTAATCAGTAGTATCCCTTCGGCGTTTTCTGTTGCATCTTTTGTTAATCTTCTTTCTATTGTTGTTTGTTCTTATTCTATCCGTATTCCTTTTTCCCCAATTCTTGCGTTAAAATGCCCCCCAATCACCGGAGTTCCCTCGTCTTGCTTTTCTACTCGCTCTTCTATCATTCTCTTCGTTTCTTTCATACTTCTGTATATTGTTATAATTCTCCATTTTCACTGTCTACTTTTCACCGTTCCACAATCCCTCTTTATTCTTTTGCTTCGGTTCTGTTTTCTTATTCCAAACCCTTTTTCACTTCCAGTATTATCCCCCCTTTAGCTCTCCCTTTCCTGCTTACTCTCTCTGCAAATTGACACTTCCACTTAAACTCTTTCTGCATTATTTTTTCCAATTTTTCACACCCCTTCTCTTCCACCCACATTTGTACCATTCCCACTACGTCAAATTTTCCCAAATATTCCCAAAACTCATTGTCTTTGTTTTTTATCCTCGCTGTCTTCCAGCATACTATTCTTATTTGCTCCTTTTCTTCCTTATTCCTCTCCGTGTTCGTTTTCCGTTTTCTGTCCTGTCGTCTTTTCCTTGTGCTCTTATTGAAAAATTTGTTGTATTTAACTCCCCCTTTTCATCATTCCACTTAAAGCATTTTCAGTCTATCCATATCTTTACTACAATATTCTTTTTTCCCATTTTTTTTCCTTCTCTTCCATTTTCTCCTCCAGTCTTTTCATTTTTTTATTTGGTTCCATCTTTTCTCTTTCCCATTTATCTTCCTTTTCACGCATCATATTTTTCAAATGTTCCATTTCACGGCTCATCTTCCGATTTTCTTTCTTTATCTCCCCTATAGCTTCCATAATTTTTTTCAGCATCTTCATTTCCTCACCCATTTCCTTTTTAGCCGGTGATCTTTCCAGTTTCTTACTTTTTAGAAAGGGATTAAATCTTTCTTCCGACTCTCTTCCCTCTTCTCTTTTTCTTTAATAATCTTCGTCTCGGTCGATTTCACTCTCACTTTTTGTCATTTTTTTTTGCTTATCGCGCGCCGTAAAAATACGCGTCACAAAAAAAAACTAAATCCGCAAAACCCGCTCCACAAAACACGTCCGCTCCGCTCAACCGCTCTATTTGGAATCCCTTGAATATATAAATATATTGAACCTTTCCGGAGCTGTATAATATTATTGAGTCTTTTAGAACTACCAAAACAAATCTCTTGTAAAATTTGCTAGTTTTCCAAGTTATTTACTAGCTTTCAGTTCACTTTCTTGGCCCTCAACAAGAATCAGAAATTGGTTTTAAGATCATATCTTTCTATTAACTTAAATGAAGCCATCTTCACATGAGATTTGTTTTGGTAGTAGTCCTAATTAGACTAAATAAAATTATAGAGCTCTGGAAAGGTTGAATATATTTAGATATTCAGGCTGTGTTCTGACTTTATTAAGACACGCGAGTTTCACCATTTTCCGGAAAATGTGGCAAATTCATATCTCAATAACTAGATATGTTAGAAATGTGAAAATTGGCTTTTGAATTGCTTTGTGACACCCTTTAACTGCGGGTACGTTTAGTGGAACAAAGCGCTCCAAACGTTTGTTCTATTTGGATATGGCTGTACATCACCGCCGTATTTAAAATATTTATTGGTTTCTGAGGCAAGACGTGTCATAAGCCGTTCTTCATAATATATAGCAAAGGATTCGTAAGGTTCAGACTGTATGTTTATACCAATATTATCAATTATTCGGGACTGTTTATAATCAAAATTATAATTTTTAGTACGAAATAGTCATAATGCTTCCAGAATAAATTACCAGCAGCAATTTCTTTGGCACTATCGTTTTTTTCTACGCTAGACTAACAATAAGACGAAGAATCATTATCACTATTGCTTTCAAATAGTAAGGCTTCATCACTTTATTCGTCAACACTCCTTTTTCTTGAAGAAAAGGAAGAAGTGGTAGGCTTGTCCATATTAGGGAAAGTTCCTGAAGGGACTCGAATACACAATGATACTATCTACTATAAACTAATCACTTTTACTTACTATGTTCTCGGATAAAAATAGAATAAAAAATATTCTTAACCTTTGCTTATGCTACGGCAAAGAAAATAAAATGTGAATAATTTTATACGATCTAATTTTATTACTCGTAATTTTTTAGTGATATATGAACCTCAGCCGCTATGTGATATTAGGAAAAATTAGCTTGTTGTTTATATACAACACCCGCCTCTGGCTATAATTTCGGCATTTGGTTTATAAATCACAGCCGCAGTTAAAGGGTTTAAAATGAATTTAAGAAACGGATGCGCTACTATTTTCCAAAAATGTAGTTAAAGAAGATGGAATATTTTTTTAAGTAATCCTCCTTGATTACTTAAAAAAATAACACTCATGTGCAAATCTAACAGCTGATAATTGAGTAATAGTATATAATTACAATTTAAAATGCAAATTGAAAATAGACATTTAAATGGTTTGAGGTCTCCATATACAGTCGTATTATTGCGATGGATCGTGTCTATGCCCATGCTCTCTTAAGTTAGGTGTGAAAATCAAAATCTAGTTTAAGGAGTAGAAATTGAACAAGTAGTTACCAATATTGAAAACTGGGATGAATCCTGTACAGTGTTACATGATTGTGAGAGTAACAATATGCCAGTGCCGATGCATATTTTATGGAAGTTTATTTGAATTTACCTTTATGCAAAACCAAATAAATTGTAACCAATTTAACTCTGTAGAACAGTTTTTAAACTTTTTACAAAATCTTTGTAGTTACCATTCTAATGCTTATGTGTGCCTATAAAAGAAAGTATCATCACTGAAGAACTCATCAATACATTGGTTCAATACATAGATTTTAAAGTATGAATCTTAAATTTGGAAGATTTATCGTTGTAATGATTCGCAATTTTCAGAAGAAGAATATTTTAAAATTCGTTCTCTTACAATACAAAAATGGGGCATAAATTAATGTACGGGTACATTTAACTCTAAAACCAAAAATGTTAGTCACGAAAGTTGATTTATTTCTTCCTAAAAAATGAAACACATGTGATAAGAAAGTCTCAAAATGGAAATTTGACACATATAAATTTGGTATGTAAAGGGTCTTCCAATAAGAGGTTTCATTTTAATTTGTAAAAAACGAGTATTTTTAATCGAAATTATCAGATGTTTATTTAATTGTGAATAATAATAATATTAATAATAAACTTTATTGCCCAACAAGAAAACCTTTTAACAGGACAAATAATATTTACAAATTTTTTTTAAATATAAAAAAATAATAATAATATTAAAGTTAAATCAAATGCAATGAGAATTTAAATATAAACATTCCTCATAAATAAATTAACAAGCAGAAATAAACAGTGATAAAATATGTACCAAAATGAGATAACGCGCTACTATAGATTACAAAAAAATATATCTTCGTAGAGCTTATCAGGGTTGTGGCAGATGTGGGTAAGAGGTGCTCTTCGTAGTGTGTTGTTTCGTGATGCAGGCAGTGCAAAGGTGGCTACATATCGAGAAGCAGCTCTCGGGACGTGGAAGAAGAGACTGGACATCAGAGATGGACTGCCAATCTAACCATGAAGCAGCTTCCAAGTAAATCGAGCACTCTGCTGTTGTCTGCGCACCAGATGGGATTGGACATCATGCCGCTCTAAAAGGGAATCATATTCGATGTTTCGGACGGGATAGTGATCGATTTTGAAGGAAACATATTTCAGAAATCGACGCTGTACCCTTTCAATAGGTAGATCTTGAGAAGCATAATATGGGTACCATATTAGCGCTCCATACTCGAGCTTATTAACAATAAAAGAAAAGTACAGTTTTTTAAGCAAAATAGAATCTCTGAAAGATGTAGAAATGCATAATATAAAGCCTAGCATTTTAGATGCAGATAACGACACGGTGCTTATGTGCTGTGAAAACGACAGCTGACAATCAAATAAAATTCCAAGAGCCTTAACGCTCTCTTTCTTTTCCAGTAATTGACAAGTTACTGTATACGAAGAATTAATGGGCTGTTTTTCCTAGTATAAGTTACAGTACAGCATTTGGAAATATTTAGTTTCAGCTGATTTTGTTGAGGCCAAGCAACCAGTAGATTGATGCTGTTTTGAAGGGTTATTGTATCAGAAATGCTGTTAATAGAAGAATTCAGCTTTACATCATCAGCAAAGGCCAATGCTGGACATTTTAAGGCAGTTAACAGAGTATCGATAAACAGCAAAAAGAAAATAGGACCCAGATTTGAACCTTGTGGAACCCCTGAGGAAGATATGAAAGAATTAGATTTAAAACCATTATGGAAATCGTAGTTCACTCTGTCAGATAAGTACGAAGCAATTAATTTAAAAAAAGATGGAGCAAAGCCTAGGGAACTAAGCTTTTTTAAAAGTAGCTAATGATTTATAGAATCAAAGGTACTAGAAAAATCAATGTATACTACGTCAACTTGTCCAGGGTTATCAAGTTTTTCACTTATATATTGAGTGATTATGGCCAGGCTCGAAACAGTTGAGCGTCCGGGTAGAAAGCCTTGCTGGTACTCAGAAATGAGGCTGCGAACATTGAGAAATATGTTTTTATAGAAAGCTTGTTCAAATACTTTTGCAAAGTTTGAAAGTATTGCAATAGGCCTGTAATTCTCAAGGTGATTGTTCTTACCCTTTTTGAAGATTGGTATTATCCTAGCACGTTTCCAAACATTTGGGAACGTTGAAGTTTTTATTACTAAATTGAAGATAGTAACCAGTGGCTTGGCAAGACAATGTCTAGCATCTTGTATTAGAAAACTCGGAATTAAATCATCGCCTGCCGTAAGTTTGTTGTCGAAGGACGACATTATTGTTAGCAGATTTTCTTCTGTAATAGACTGCATACTGAATGATAAATGATTAGAGTCAGCATCGGGAATATTATAGTTAGGTTTGGAATGAAAAACATTAGAAAACACGGAGCCAAATGCATTGACGATATCTTGAGGATCATACTCTTTGTTGTCATATGTTTACCCGGAATACGTGTCGAGCCTTGCTTAGCATGAACATATTTCCAAAGATTATTTGGAGTAGAATGAAGGGAGTTCTCTATATTAGTTAAGTACGCATTATACGCAGAAGTAATGAGCTTTTTACAATACGACCGTAGGTTTTTGTATTCTAGATGGTAAAACGGACTTGGATGAGCTCTGCATTTCTTCCTGTATCGGTCTTTTGTCTTTAACGTCGCAATTATATGAGGAGTAAACCAGGTAGGATACATATTTTGCTTATCTGAGGAACTGATAATGGGTACTGATATATTTAAAATAGCATAAAGTTTATCATACAATTTATCAACTACTGCATTCACATCATTAAAAGAATCTAATATCGACCAGTCTGTGGTTACAAGATCATCATATAGCTTAACGTAGTTGGCTTTGCGGAAGTTGTATCTTATATTATTCGCCGATGGAAAACTGTCGAAGATTTTGACGCTAATAATGCTTCGACTGAAATAGATAATGCAGGATGGTACGGATCTTCCGGAACTAACGGATGAATGTCTTGTGCTATATTGAATGTAAATTCATTACTTGAAAACACGAGATCCAATAGACGATTATCACAATTTAGAATATTGTTATGTTGAAGGAAATCAAGTGTTTTGGAGGAGACTAAGAATCTCTGCATTTTAGAACACGGAGAAATGGGCAAATAAGAGGTTAACTGTTATGATAGTTGGGAAGATTGAATTCTCCAATGAGTATAAGACGGTTGTTCAAAACCAAAGCTTCAAGAGCCTCAAAGAACAGTTCAAAGTCATTGACAGATGTGTCAGGTGGTGCATAAACTGCCACTCAATATTTAATGAGACTAAGCTGCATCGACAAACTAGATCAATTATAGGAACGAGTTCCGTAATTACGGAAGTATCAGCAACATCATAAATAATTTTGTTAGATATTGCAATTAGAACACCACCACCAGTCCTGCGATTGACTAAATAACATTTTCTGTCGCATCTGATAGCATTATAATGTAATGAGAAAAGTTCTGAGTTATTAAGTGAATCATTTAAACATGTTTCAGTGATTATTATAACATCAAGATGAGGGTCAGATGAGTTAGAGTAGAAATGTCTTAGATCTTAAACCACGCGTATTTTGATAATATAAGTTCACATTAAGAAGCTTCTTGTCAGGCGATATTAGTTTTCCGAAGTGACAATATGTGGTATATTATTTTATATTTGATTTTTAGATGCTCTTCGCCATTTGCTATACGCTGCTCTAATTCAGACTTAGCATACAAACGGGAAAGTTTTTCAACTAATTTGCGGATCGTAATAATGACAATACAGAATCCTTAGATGGTAGGGTTACTCTAATCAGTCGAATTTTGGATGAATCAAAATTTCCTAACCTGGCGATTGCCAAGTTCTTGCTGTCGTATACTCCAAGGTTAGTCAACACATCCTTCACAAAGGTTGAGTCTTCATTTGGCTGATCTTTAGATAAGTTATTACTATTTCTAAGTTCCTTTTGTCCATAAAAGATCATTTACATTTCTCGCGTTGAGATATTTCATTGATAAGTTTTTCTTGATCTAGTAATGAGGCAGCTGGTGTGGCGGTAGTTTGAACTACAGCAGTTTTTAAAGTAAAGAGGATGGTATGCCATTAATAATGGAAAACAATATTAGCCAAATGGCCGCCACGGCTACGCTTGTAGGACTATATTCTTTTAAGAAAATTTTCCATCGCCAATTCGTTTGTGGCTGTATGTCCTCGATAACTTCACGAATTCCATCTTTGAGGTCTTGAATCGATTGTGGGGCATGGCATAGACCTTATCTTTCTCGCAGCCCTAAAGAAAAAAAATCTACAGGTATTAAATCACAAGATTTCGGTGGGCAATTGTGATCGCCTCTTCGAGAAATCACAAGGTGAGGAAACTTTTCACGCAAAAGAGCGATGGTATCGTTACTTCTGTAGTCTTTATCGCTAATATAATAGTAGTCTTTATAGTCAATATCGTTAATAATCGTTACTTGTGTAGGCGCTACCTACCTAGCGCCGTCTTGTTGAAAATAAACGTCGTCCACATCAATATCTTCCAATTCGATAGCGATCGATAGCGCAATCCATTCACTGTAACAGTTCAGCGCAATGCATTCACCATTACAGTTGCTCCAGCCTCATTTTCGAAAAAGTAAGGTCCAATGACCCCGCCACGCAGTGGGATAAAATCCCAAAAAACTGGCCATAAATAGAAGGTTTCATTCTATCCACACCAAATTTGGTATGCAAGGGTTTTTTGGGTCACTGAGTTACATTTTTCCAAAAACAAAATGGCGGATCCAATATGGCGAACACGTTCCTTAGAAAATGTTTCCATATTGCGAAAATTTTACAGGAAATAGATTTTTGGGGCACTGATTACGAATCTAAGTTTAATTTTTCCAAAAACAAAATGGCGGATCCAATATGGCGAACATTTTCCTGAGAAAATGTTTTCATATCTTGACAATTTGATAGAAACGGGTTTTAGGATATAAAATATATTTTAGGATATAATAATTTCGGGAAATAATTTAATTTTTTTTTAGATTTTCTATATTTGGAAGGTTTTGATAGAGGACATACGTGATACCATGTAAAACCTGCGCCGCAGCCGATTTTCCCTCTGCTCTCAAACTCATTTGCGTTGCATATGCCTGTACTGCGCTGCTCCTATCTTTTAGAATGTCCTCTGTCCTTTGCGTTTTGTTCTCTCACTCGCTTCAGAGAAGACTATGAAAGGCCGACCCCGGCTAGCCGCAGAGGTCGATTAATGAAAAGGTTCCGATAGCGATTCGCCAGTGAAGATGATAAACTTGTCCAGCCAGTCCTTAAATTTATTTAGGAATTTGTCTTCTATGCGAGAAACTTTCTGCCACTTCACGTGCATTTCTCACATTTATGCGTAAAATAGTTTTGTTTTTTTCAGTCAACTCAAAATTATGATTGTAA
Source organism: Phosphuga atrata (assembly GCA_944588485.1). Lineage (NCBI taxonomy): Eukaryota > Metazoa > Arthropoda > Insecta > Coleoptera > Silphidae > Phosphuga > Phosphuga atrata. The sequence continues at coordinate 45,986,629 of OX155893.1, forward strand.
AAATTTTGATTGATTAAATGATTGAATTGATGAAATGTATTTCAATTTATTACTCAATTATCTTTCCGCGGTAATATATATTTCACTTATTTTGCCACCAAAACGACCTTTCAATAAGTAAAAAAGATCCCTGCTCGGAGATAATACCTTTGTCACTTGAATCTGAAATAAAAATAAAGTTAATATATTAAAATAAAAAAACCACTTCAGAAATTGATTCAAAAAGCAAAAACTACACAAAAAAAAATTGTGCCCAAAATAATTTCATCCCCTATTTTCACCCTTAGGAGTTGAACTTTTTTCTTTAAATGGGACAATTAAATTTAAATGGGGCCAATCGTGAAGTACACCCTCCCAAACAAAAAAAGAATTTTCGAAATCTGTTTATAAATGAACGAATTAACGAGGTTATTACTACGTTATTATTACTACGAGGTTAAACAAACCTTTAAAAAAAAACACAAAACCGAATTGAGAACCACCTCCTTTTTTGAAGTCGGTTAAAAACAAAAATTTATCGATTATTTAGTCGGTGCATTACAAAATCTAAATGTGAGAATTTCTCAATTTCATAAATGATTTGATAAAAAATTATACTGAAGACAAAGTAGCAGCTAGTAGCAGCCAATTCTTGATTTTCTCAAACAATAAATGTCTAATAAAGCAAACCTGAGCAAATTTAGAGCACTCATTTGCCCTCATTTTGTAATCTTTCCATTTGTAAAGTATCTTTCCATAAACTTGAATCTTCGAGTTTAAAGCGTTGTAGTTTTTGCTATGAATTATTCTTAAATACATGCTACACAATAACAATCTATTTACACCCAATGATGTATTTAAATTCTACATACCTTTCTGTGCCTCAGCCATTTTGCAAAATTAAATTCGAAATTTTTTTCACCGTTTTTCACTAACTGTTGCGCACTCGATTCTACACACTCAACTGCTTCGTTTCATATGAAAGTTTGGGTTGGTTTTCAATACCAGGTTCTTTTAGTTCCCGAGATGCATTCTTGTAATCGGATTAAAAAATAATTATTTTTCGGGTTTTTGGCCAGTTTTTTAGGATTTTATCCCACTGTGCGCCAGACCAAAAAGCGCACGCACCAAACAGTCACAAATTCTGGATGGAGAGGCTTTTCAACAATAATTCTTGGGTTTTTCGAGCCCCAAATACGACAATTCTGCTTGTTAACGTAGCCTCCGAGGTGAAAATGGACCTTATCACTCAAAATGATTTTTCGATGAAATTCCGGATCAGCTTGATGCATTTCAAGGACCCAATCAGCAACGATATGACTTTGTTGATGGTCGGTAGGCGTGAGTTTTTATGTTAACTGAACTTTAAAAGCCTTAAGACCTAATTCTTTGTGCAAAATACGGAGAAATGTCGTTTGTCAAATGCCTAATTCCAAAGATCGACGAGAAACGGACAAACTTGGGTTTTCTTCAACACGATGGGCTACAGCAGCAATATTCTCAGTTGTTCTTGCGCTACGTGCACGAGTTCGGTTCTTGACATCACTAACTGTCCAAACCGCTCAAACTTTTCCACCAGTTGCACAATTGCTGGCCGAAAGATGCTGCACCACCACCCAAAAATGCTTTAGTTTTGCGAACTGTGACCACGAAATTTTCACCATTTTTGTAGTAAATTTTCATAATTTCAATGCCTTGTAGAAGCGTATATCGTTCCATTTTTATTAATGACGTAGGTTTTACTTGTCATCTGTTAAGTAGGTACAAGTTGACTCATGACAACTGTTAAAATGGCGAGCTATTGAAAATGAAACCTCTTATTGGAAGACACTTTAAATACTTTTGTTAATAACAAATAAACACGTATTTTAGATTTTAATTCAAATATTTGAGTTATGGGAGATCAAAACTGAGTGAATTTTGTATTCATATACCTGAATTTCAAAAAACGAGCGTGTTGAGAAAGTGATATTTTTAAATATTCCTCCAAAATTAAATTTACTTTGCCACTCTGTTACCTCTAACTTCAGTAATTCAAAATACTTTATTGATACGCACACATTCATACCATTTTTTGCTCATCTAACAGTTGTCATCTCAATAGAGAGTACCTTGGCTACAAACCCGAGATAACTTTAAAGCGACTTAAGTATGCAATCAATATTTGCTCTTCACGTTGAAACAATCTCTACTCATTATACGTAGGGTTTGGACAAAAAAATCATGCGCTCCGTAACTCCACGCGAGCGAAACTACGAGCAATAACTAGCGACAGATTTAATTTAAAATTTACCTCACAATTTGATAGTTAACTATGGATTAACTATGGATTACAAAAAGATATAATACTCTAATCGTTTTTGCTTTAAAATTTTATTTAAAAATGTTATAAAACCATTACTTTGTTAACATTTTTACCATACCTTATAATAAGTAGTGACTTTTAAACTATCACATCATTGATATGTCCATGGCAAGCACATGCACGTGGTGAATCAGGTGCATCATTTATATTAAATGCTCTTATTCATCTTTTATAATAAATATCCACGTTTCGCCCATCTTAAATATTAAAGTCAAAACAAAATTAGCTCAAGAAGACTACACTCGGCAAATTTATTAAACGTAAGCAAAGCAAATTAACCAAATTAGTCTTTACCCAGTAATCTTACCAATTAAAAGTAGAAATTTAAATTAAGTAATTAGGCTAGACATTGAGTTAACTAAATTAGACTTGAAGGCAAGAATTCTTATAAATCTTATATAAATCCCGTTTATATCTTGTTAATTACAGCATGGACCTTGTTATTGTAAGATGATTCTTCTCATCATTATTTTTATTTGAAAATGAGGGTGTCGCTGACGCCGTTGACAATGGGGATGTTCTGGTAAAAGGATCTCCCTCGAATTAAGAAATGTAAAAATGTCCCTCGATTCAAATGAACCTTTTTAATAGAAAGTATTTCTTTATGTCATACATTTAACATTAAATACACCGCAAAAATGTTTCCGTTTCTATTTTTGTGTTGGATTCATCAACTCCTATCTTTACGATCAAAATCGGATAATTCGATCAAATTCGGAAATAAATTTGGTTTTTTTAGAACTGGTATCATTAGTATTTTTTAATCAGCGACTATCAAAATATTCCGTTCATTTTCATGGAAAAAATAAACGAAATTACTTTCCAAACAATCCGTAATAATATTTTACATTATTTATTAATTTTTTTTCTTTCTTAATTTGACATTCTTTATGAATTCATAGACGTAAATAGTCCTTGATGCTAGTCCTTGGTGCTTGAAAACTTTTAACAAAGATTGCTATAAATCAATTTCAGCTCCAGTTTCCAAACTATACAAACTAGTTAAGCATCGATTGTATCCTATTATTTACTGTAAATAGTTTAACTGCGTAACACCAAGTGCCTCCAGTACTTCAAAATTTAATAAATCAGCATAGTCAATACTTACTCTGAGCAACATAAAAGTTGTGATTTTAATATAAATAAAAAAATATGTTTATTAGCAGTGTCAATCCACACAGTTGCACCCATATTTGGTCCCTTCTCCGATAAATTTAAGACCTCATTGATACCCAACATAAAACGACAAGATAGTTCAATAAACCGATCAAAAAAAAAAAACTTTTCCGCGACAAAAAATTCCAAGAAACTTGACATAAATATCAAATATTATCGCTAACTTTTTATGATTGAGATTATATGTTTTCTTTAGTTGGGGAGCACGGCCAAAAAAACGTTGACGCGGCGGCATCAAGCGGTGAAAACAATTTTTAATCCCCGTATTTCCTTCACGGTTTTCGTTCTCGCACGCTTTAAAACTACGCTTATTTTTCACACCGAATTCACAATTTATCTACACTGATATAAAATACTGAAGACAATTCTCTGAAACTCTTATAATGTAATAAGTAATAATAATGTCATATCAATATGTCATTTTTTTTTTAATGCAGGACACATAAGAACAGTATAACAAATAGTAATACACAGACAGAGCTAGACAGACAAGGCTGAACTGGTAAGACTGCAGAAACAAAACTGGACAGACAAAACTAACCACACAAGACTGAAAAGATAAGATAGAACAAACAAGACTGGACAACCGCTATTAAATCCGATTACTGAATTTTTTTCCGTGGAAAAACCAGGGCCAGTATGCGTAATCGAAGTGGCAAAGCTCCTGGTCCATACGGACTACCAACAGAAGCCATTAAAATATCTATCAAAAGATGCCCTGAATATGTCCGAAATGTCATGAACAACATTATGGCGGATGGAAACTTCCCGAACATCTAGAAGAAAGCTAGACTAGTCCTACTTAGAAAAGGGGACAAGTCCATAGGAAACCCATCGCCCTATCGACCACTGTGCCTGCTCGATATTGCAGGGAAACTGCAGGAACAGTTAGTGCTACATAGGATAAAGATTGAGCAATTTAGTCAAGGGAAAAACCTCTCAGAAAAACAGCATGGCTTCAGGGAGGGCAGGTCAACAGTGGACGCCATTATGCGAATCCTGGACGTGGTGGAAAACGCCTCATCTGGTACGAGGGAAGAAGAAAGATTATTGTGCATTACTTTATTATGCATTACTTTAGACGTAAAGAATGCTTTTAATAAAGCAGCATGGGAGATATTATGAATGAGGCTAGTGAGAGAGGATTCCCCCATACTGCTGAGACTACTGCGTAGTTATCTGAATGATCTTAAGATCAAAATCTAAGCAGGCGGTTAAGGCGTGAAGCGAAAAATGTTCCACAGAGCTTAGTAATGGGTCCTACACTGTGGAACATCCTGTTCGATAGGGTACTTGGGCTAAAGATACCAAAGGTGTTCAGATATTAGGTTTTGCTGATCATGTTGCTATGGTAGGAGCAGGGAAAGACGAGGAGAGAGTATTGGAACGTGTAAATAGAGCGATTACACATGATAATAAATGGATGGAGAAAAAGCACCTATGACTGGCCCCTGAAAAAACGGAAGCTGTTCTACTGACCGGAAAGAGGCATGTAGAGCCGATGGTATTCAAGGTCAGAAGAGGCATAACCATAACGCTCAAAGTGGCAGTTAAATATCTTGGTGTAATTATTAATCAGAACTATGTTTTACACTACATATCATTCGAGCAGCGACGAAAGCCCTCAAGGTAACAGCAGGTAACAAAGAATGATATTTTGCATAGTCGCTTACACGACAATGGTGCTATGGTGCCCCGGTCTAGGCAAACGCAGTGGAGACATAGACCTTTAAAAATAAGCTGTGCAGAGCTGTGCTGCAACTCACAGGGCAGAGAAAACTGGCAATACATGTGTGCAGTGCATACAAGAGAGTCTCAACTAATGCTTTACTCGTAATGCCAGACATTGCACCCATAGTACTCTTGGTAAAAGAAAGAACAGAACTGTACAAAGAGAAGAATCGGGCAGAAGACAGAATTTGCCAAACAATGATAGGCTGTACAAACGGACAGTGGGCAAAATATTAATCTCACAAGTGGGAATTTTGGTGGAACGAAATTTGGGGAGATGAACGAATGACTCTCTCACCCAAGCATTCAGCGGGCACGGATGTTTCAGAGAGTACCTTCACAATAACGGCAGGGCCTCTGTACAGTTTGTGTGTCTACTGTGGACAAACGGACAGTGCGGCGCACACGGTCTTCGAATGTGAAAGGTGGATTCCGGAGAGGGACGACTGGACAGCAAACACAAAACAGAACTAGGAGTAAAGACACTGTTAGAGGTCATGATAAAGCCCGAAGACAAGTGTACAGCAACGGATTATATGATAGAAGCATTATGAGCATGAAAGAGTCAGAACGTCAGGAACAAACCAATCTAACAAAATTCCTAAACCCCTAAGCACATGATGTGAAAATGGGGATGTAAGGCAACAAAAGCGTGACATAACAAAGACAACGGAATCCTGACGACATGCGAAAAGCGGTACCGGGATGTTCGTGAATTCTAAGGGGGGCACTTGACAAGTTAGCTCTAGTGATTGCTACGTCCCCATAAAAAAAACGACAAGACTGGACAGAGAAGAGTGAACTGACAAGGTTAAACCGACAAGACCGAACTCTCGTGACTGTATATAATAGAATATACAGGCAAGACTGGATAGACAGGACTAGACAGACAAGTATAAACAAAAAAGACTAGTAGATAAATCTAAACAGAGAAGACTATAGAGACAAGACTAGACAGACAAGTATTTCTTTGCGTGTCTATTTTTGCTTCTTATTTATTTATTATTGTAAATCGTAATCTTATTTATTTGAAACTTTGAGAACTGTGTGTGTACTATTTCTGTTAGAGCGTTAATTCGCTATGGAAATAATATTTTTGAATGTATAAATAAATTAAATAAAACTAAACAAAGGTATTTGTTTTCTGTGGAAGTCGTACTGATTCTTGAAGAATTCTGACGAAGCTATGAATAAAACATTGGAAGATAACAAGGGATAAAACAGTTATATTAATAAAACTCAAAGAAATGCAAGGCAAAGATGTTACATTATAATAAATGCAGCAGGCTCTATAAAGGCGTGGAAATATTATTCTGTCTAGGATAAAAACAATGTAGTGGGAAATGCTCATCTCACGAAAGTTGTTTTGGCTTAGATGACAAAATGTTTTTTTTAAATTTTTTTCTTTTTTAATATGAAATAACTCCAAAGTTTATATTTTCTTAAAAGAAAAAAACCACGAGACTTCGTTCCATGTAGAATGTGTTATTTTTATTGTATTAGTTGAATATGATTAGTTAAAAATTTAAAATTTTTAATTTAATAAAAAATTTAAATTCCATTATTAGTTAAATTAATGTAGGATTATTACTTTTTATTAGACTTAAAAATGTTTTACTTCGCGGAAATAAAGAGTTTATTGAGAACATTTATGTATGGTATGTTTAAAAAATGTAATAAATTTCAAATAGGTCATTGACAAACAAATAAAATAACACCCTGTATCACCCTCGCATCTAAGACTATTAAAACAGTTTCAACAGACAATACCAGAACGTTTATTTCTTAATATATTACACAATAAAATGTTATTTCAAAGTCATGCAAAAATTCCCCGCATTGTGGCCCATTGTATAGAGGAGGTTTGGAATTACAACCCGAAAAAAAACATACCAACGTTTTGTGTCCCGTATTTCCCTTTATTGCGTGTACATGTTCCCGCCGCGTCGAAGAAAAAAAAAATCCTGAATCCATATAAAAAAAAAATCACCACCGAAAAAGCGCACCACATAAACAAACAATTCTTTGTTTCCCAGAGAGAAAAACTCTCTCATATAATAATTGCTGGAAAAGAATCGCGAGTGAGTGAAATGACAGAGGGGTAGCAAATATATTGAGATTTCCCTCGAGGATCCGGCCATTGAATGTATTCCGGGCAAAACGGAATGATAGCGATGTGACACGGCATTTATAGGACATTGTGGCTCCGCACGTTTTCTCGCCATCGGATATTTATCGGAGGGCAAAAAATTGAAAATATAATCAGTCGCAGTTGAAAAACCTCGAGCATAAAAGGAAATATATTTTTCAAATACACGTACGAGTGACTATTAAAACCTATCGATTTGATATATGTTTCTGGTTTAAAAATATGCATATTGCTACGTTCGCCTCCAGGATAACATATAGAAAAATAGTCTGCCAAAAACAGAAAAAAAAACATAAACAGGAATAAAAAGTGGAAAAGTTGTTTTTCATCAAACATTTTAAATACTCATATACATTGAGATAAGTTTCTGAATATATTTTGGTGTTTCTCGGCATTTTTTATCTCTTTCCTTACCCCCAAGAAAGTTCAACAATCGAATTGAATATTCAAAATTCCGGAAATCCTTATACCTAGTTAACCTATCGATTTTTTTGCACATCTGAATCCTCACAAATCTCACAGATTCTTACAACATAAAAATTAGTTAAGTTCCAGAATGAACGAATCCTAATTAACCAGTGTATACAATATGGGACAAACACAGAACTTCAATTTAATGAACTATCATTCTTTACGAACCATTCTCTGAAAGACGAACTGTTATTAAAAGTGATGTTCCTGCATAAAAAAGTATATTGAAAAGCACAGAGTATTCTGAGTTTAATAATAATAAACGTCTTCAATAAACAAACAACAATTTATCAATTTAATTATTAATAAACAAATCTGACTAATCTAAATTTATCATTTGTTATACATTTGTATGGATAAGGGTTTTCTACTTAAACAGTAACGAAAACGGTGAGCTATTAAAAATTATAGCGCGATCCATATGCCTTAACGGCTGAAAGGGGAGCGAATACCAGCAGCAAGCTGATCATAAGTACGAAATAATGGAAGTTAAGGGCTGTTATTGCTACCTAAAACCAGAAACTATTGTCCCTTCCTAGAACCATCTAAATTAATAAACTGCACTTGTTTTCATGCGGAGAATTATATTTATTTCATTAACTAAATGAAACGTATAAAACAAACTTTCCTACAAATATATCCTGCACAAATCCTAAATTAAAAGTAACTACACAGAACAAAATAGACAAAGTAAGTTTGATGTTTTAGTCTATCGAATCGTGTCTGTCTATTCTTGTCTGCCTAGCCTTGTCTGTCAAGTGTTCTCTGTCTAGTCTTGTCTGTCTAGTCTTGTCTGTCTAGTCTTGTCTGTCTAGTCTTGTCTATCTAGTCTTGTCTGTCTAGTCTTGTCTGTCTAGTCTTGTCTGTCTAGTCTTGTCTGTCTAGTCTTGTCTGTCTAGTCTTGTCTGTCTAGTCTTGTCTGTCTAGTCTTGTCTGTCTAGTCTTGTCTGTCTAGTCTTGTCTGTCTAGTCTTGTCTGTCTAGTCTTGTCTGTCTAGTCTTGTCTGTCTAGTCTTGTCTGTCTAGTCTTGTCTGTCTAGTCTTGTCTGTCTAGTCTTGTCTGTCTAGTCTTGTCTGTCTAGTCTTGTCTGTCTAGTCTTGTCTGTCTAGTCTTGTCTGTCTAGTCTTGTCTGTCTAGTCTTGTCTGTCTAGTCTTGTCTGTCTAGTCTTGTCTGTCTAGTCTTGTCTGTCTAGTCTTGTCTGTCTAGTTTTGTCTGTCTAGTCTAGTCTGTCTAGTCTTATCTGTCTAGTCTTACCTGTCTAGTCTTGTCTGTCTAGACTTGTCTGTCTAGTCTTGTCTGTCTAGTCTTGTCTGTCTAGTGTTGCCTGTCTAGTCTTGTCTGTCTAGTCTTGTCTGTCTAGTCTTGTCTGTCTAGTCTTGTCTGTCTAGTCTTGTCTGTCTAGTCTTGTCTGTCTAGTCTTGTCTGTCTAGTCTTTTCTGTCTAGTCTTGTCTGTCTAGTCTTGTCTGTCTAGTCTTGTCTGTCTAGTCTTGTCTGTCTAGTCTTGTCTGTCTAGTCTTGTCTGTCTAGTCTTGTCTGTCTAGTCTTGTCTGTCTAGTCTTGTCTGTCTAGTCTTGTCTGTCTAGTCTTGTCTGTCTAGTCTTGTCTGTCTAGTCTTGTCTGTCTAGTCTTGTCTGTCTAGTCTTGTCTGTCTAGTCTTGTCTGTCTAGTCTTGTCTGTCTAGTCTTGTCTGTCTAGTCTTGTCTGTCTAGTCTTGTCTGTCTAGTCTTGTCTGTCTAGTCTTGTCTGTCTAGTCTTGTCTGTCTAGTCTTGTCTGTCTAGTCTTGTCTGTCTAGTCTTGTCTGTCTAGTCTTGTCTGTCTAGTCTTGTCTGTCTAGTCTTGTCTGTCTAGTCTTGTCTGTCTAGTCTTGTCTGTCTAGTCTTGTCTGTCTAGTCTTGTCTGTCTAGTCTTGTCTGTCTAGTCTTGTCTGTCTAGTCTTGTCTGTCTAGTCTTGTCTGTCTAGTCTTGTCTGTCTAGTCTTGTCTGTCTAGTCTTGTCTGTCTAGTCTTGTCTGTCTAGTCTTGTCTGTCTAGTCTTGTCTGTCTAGTCTTGTCTGTCTAGTCTTGTCTGTCTAGTCTTGTCTGTCTAGTCTTGTCTGTCTAGTCTTGTCTGTCTAGTCTTGTCTGTCTAGTCTTGTCTGTCTAGTCTTGTCTGTCTAGTCTTGTCTGTCTAGTCTTGTCTGTCTAGTCTTGTCTGTCTAGTCTTGTCTGTCTAGTCTTGTCTGTCTAGTCTTGTCTGTCTAGTCTTGTCTGTCTAGTCTTGTCTGTCTAGTCTTGTCTGTCTAGTCTTGTCTGTCTAGTCTTGTCTGTCTAGTCTTGTCTGTCTAGTCTTGTCTGTCTAGTCTTGTCTGTCTAGTCTTGTCTGTCTAGTCTTGTCTGTCTAGTCTTGTCTGTCTAGTCTTGTCTGTCTAGTCTTGTCTGTCTAGTCTTGTCTGTCTAGTCTTGTCTGTCTAGTCTTGTCTGTCTAGTCTTGTCTGTCTAGTCTTGTCTGTCTAGTCTTGTCTGTCTAGTCTTGTCTGTCTAGTCTTGTCTGTCTAGTCTTGTCTGTCTAGTCTTGTCTGTCTAGTCTTGTCTGTCTAGTCTTGTCTGTCTAGTCTTGTCTGTCTAGTCTTGTCTGTCTAGTCTTGTCTGTCTAGTCTTGTCTGTCTAGTCTTGTCTGTCTAGTCTTGTCTGTCTAGTCTTGTCTGTCTAGTCTTGTCTGTCTAGTCTTGTCTGTCTAGTCTTGTCTGTCTAGTCTTGTCTGTCTAGTCTTGTCTGTCTAGTCTTGTCTGTCTAGTCTTGTCTGTCTAGTCTTGTCTGTCTAGTCTTGTCTGTCTAGTCTTGTCTGTCTAGTCTTGTCTGTCTAGTCTTGTCTGTCTAGTCTTGTCTGTCTAGTCTTGTCTGTCTAGTCTTGTCTGTCTAGTCTTGTCTGTCTAGTCTTGTCTGTCTAGTCTTGTCTGTCTAGTCTTGTCTGTCTAGTCTTGTCTGTCTAGTCTTGTCTGTCTAGTCTTGTCTGTCTAGTCTTGTCTGTCTAGTCTTGTCTGTCTAGTCTTGTCTGTCTAGTCTTGTCTGTCTAGTCTTGTCTGTCTAGTCTTGTCTGTCTAGTCTTGTCTGTCTAGTCTTGTCTGTCTAGTCTTGTCTGTCTAGTCTTGTCTGTCTAGTCTTGTCTGTCTAGTCTTGTCTGTCTAGTCTTGTCTGTCTAGTCTTGTCTGTCTAGTCTTGTCTGTCTAGTCTTGTCTGTCTAGTCTTGTCTGTCTAGTCTTGTCTGTCTAGTCTTGTCTGTCTAGTCTTGTCTGTCTAGTCTTGTCTGTCTAGTCTTGTCTGTCTAGTCTTGTCTGTCTAGTCTTGTCTGTCTAGTCTTGTCTGTCTAGTCTTGTCTGTCTAGTCTTGTCTGTCTAGTCTTGTCTGTCTAGTCTTGTCTGTCTAGTCTTGTCTGTCTAGTCTTGTCTGTCTAGTCTTGTCTGTCTAGTCTTGTCTGTCTAGTCTTGTCTGTCTAGTCTTGTCTGTCTAGTCTTGTCTGTCTAGTCTTGTCTGTCTAGTCTTGTCTGTCTAGTCTTGTCTGTCTAGTCTTGTCTGTCTAGTCTTGTCGGTCTAGTCAAAAATCAAAATCAAAAAATCAAAATATTTATTTCATGAAGTAAACTATATACAAAGGAAACAAAGTATAAGAAAACAAAATGAAATAATAAGGAACAATATGCAATTTAAACCCAAAAAGAGATTGTAAATGCAAAACAGTATCCTATACTAGGCATCTATTAATTTAGGCCTAGAAAAAAATTCCTCCAAGTTATATGGTTCAATATTATTAATGAAATCAAAAATGTTTTGTTTGAATTTTCTTAGATCTTTGATAGATTTAATTTCTGGAGGTAGAGCGTTAAAGGCTTTTATACCAGAATAAATAGGGCTTCTCTGAGTCATTGATAACGTGTGCCGAGGCGTGTTATAATATACATATTTTTGTCTAGTGTTTTGAGATGCAATATACATACTAAATTTATTTTTATTTTTGAACATAAAAACAAGCAACTCATAAATATATAAACCAGTTACTGTTAATATTTTAGCATTTTGGAATATTCCTCTGCAAGATTCCCTGAAATCTAATTTATAAAGAATTCTGGTTGCTTGTTTCTGTGCTTTAAATAACATTCCGGAGTCTTTACCGCTACCCCAGAAAATAATTCCGAAACGGAGGTGAGAATGAAAGTTAGCGAAGTAAACCGTCCTTAAGACTTCTATGCCCACATATCTTTGTAGCATTCTGAGTGCATATGTAGCTCTATTCAGTTTTTTTAACACACAGGCAATATGAAGAGACCAATCTAAGGTGGTATCAACTTGTAATCCTAGCAGCCTAACAGAATTCTTTACATCTAGGTTCTTACCATCTATATTAATATTACAAGGGTATACTTTCATGTTTCTGTTAGTTTTAAAAATAATAATATTGGTTTTTTGTTCATTCATAATTAGACGATTAATTTGAAACCATTTTTTAATTGATGTAATGGCTGCAGAGGAATTAGCTTGAATATCGGCGACGCTATCATTATCTAGCAGAAGACTGGTATCGTCAGCATAGTTCGTCATTTCACAATTAAAATTAAAACTTATGTTCGGCAGGTCATTTATGTAAATAAGGAAGAGAGTAGGTCCAAGAATACTCCCTTGCGGTACACCCATTTTCACCATTCTCATATTAGATGTCACTGTGGTATTTGCTGTTGTTATCTTCGTACATTGTGTGCGCTTGTTTGAGTATGATTGAATCCATTCTAGTGGGATTCCTCTTATGCCAAACTTCTGAAGTTTAGTCATGAGGATAGTATGATCAACTGTGTCGTAAGCTTTCGATAAGTCAATAAGCAACCCAGACGGAATATGTTTGCTATCGATCAGTTTATATATTTTATCGATGTAATTAAGACATGCCGTATCAATATTTCTGCCTTTAACAAATCCATGTTGAGAGTCACACAGGATTCCATATTTTCGTAAGAAACAATCCATTCTAACACAAAACACTTTCTCAAAGATTTTCGCAAAAGATGAAAGGATGCTGATTGGTCTGTAGTTCTCTAGCTTAGTTCTGTCTCCATTTTTTAAAATGGGGGTTATTACAGAGATTTTTAGCTGATCTGGGAAGATTCCATGTGATAATGAGTTGTTTATGATAAAGATCAGTGGATCAGATATTAGCCAAAAAGTTTCTTTTATTATGTTTATAGGAATACCATCGTATCCCGAACTCTTTTTGTTTTTAAAATCTGTCACTATGTTATATAATTCGTTTTCTGTTAGTGGGTTTAGAAACATTGATCTATTCATATGGATTATGCTGTCCTGGTAAGGAGTATGCGGTAAGTTTTTAATCAAAATGCTGTCCTGGTAAGGAGTATGCGGTAAGTTTTTAATCAAATCATCGGCACTATCAGTAAAAAGGTTATTGAATTTTGTGGCTACTTCCAAAGGTGTCAAATCTGTGTTTACTTGGTACTCTTTTGTCGAGGGCTTTATTCTGGTTATTTGATTGATTATTTTCCAAGTTGATTTGCTCAAATTGTCAGAAAATTTTAATTGGTGTTCTATGTTATTGATCTTTTGTTTTCTAATAAGTAGGTTGTATTTTTTTCGAGAATTCTTATATTGTTTTCTAATTTCACGCTTATATTTAGCCAGTTGTTGTAGCGATGATATCTGCTTCCTCAGCATATGAATCTCTCTGGTATTATAAAAACTTATATTAAAATGTTTTAGAAAAACATCCATAAAGGAGTCCCATTGTTTGTTTACATCAATTTCATTACAATTTGAGATATTTGTCCAGGATTCTTCTTGGAGTCGATGTTTGAAGAAATCCACGTTTCCTTGCTTGAAATGGCGCTGGAATTTAAACATTGATATTTGTTCTTTCTTCTCAAATGTTAGCTGTTGGGCATAGTGGTCAGATATATGGTACTGGAGTCTTTTGGTCTTAAAATCCATCCCTCTCTTGACGATGATGTTATCTAAACAGGATCCTGATGCAGGATGGCTCGTTTCTTTAAATGTTAAAGAACATTGGAATGAATCCAAAAGGGAAATAAAATTTTTACTATATTTTGTATCCTTCAAGATATCAATATTAAAATCGCCTGTTATAACATACAGCTTCTTTTCAAATTCTAAGACTAGTCTTGTCTGTCTAGTCTTGTCTGTCTAGTCTTGTCTGTCTAGTCTTGTCTGTCTAGTCTTGTCTGTCTAGTCTTGTCTGTCTAGTCTTGTCTGTCTAGTCTTGTCTGTCTAGTCTTGTCTGTCTAGTCTTGTCTGTCTAGTCTTGTCTGTCTAGTCTTGTCTGTCTAGTCTTGTCTGTCCAGTCTTGTCTGTCTAGTCTTGTCTGTCCAGTCTTGTCTGTCTAGTCTTGTCTGTCTAGTCTTGTCTGTCTAGTCTTGTCTGTCTAGTCTTGTCTGTCTAGTCTTGTCTGTCTAGTCTTGTCTGTCTAGTCTTGTCTGTCTAGTCTTGTCTGTCTAGTCTTGTCTGTCTAGTCTTGTCTGTCTAGTCTTGTCTGTCTAGTCTTGTCTGTCTAGTCTTGTCTGTCTAGTCTTGTCTGTCTAGTCTTGTCTGTCTAGTCTTGTCTGTCTAGTCTTGTCTGTCTAGTCTTGTCTGTCTAGTCTTGTCTGTCTAGTCTTGTCTGTCTAGTCTTGTCTGTCTAGTCTTGTCTGTCTAGTCTTGTCTGTCTAGTCTTGTCTGTCTAGTCTTGTCTGTCTAGTCTTGTCTGTCTAGTCTTGTCTGTCTAGTCTTGTCTGTCTAGTCTTGTCTGTCTAGTCTTGTCTGTCTAGTCTTGTCTGTCTAGTCTTGTCTGTCTAGTCTTGTCTGTCTAGTCTTGTCTGTCTAGTCTTGTCTGTCTAGTCTTGTCTGTCTAGTCTTGTCTGTCTAGTCTTGTCTGTCTAGTCTTGTCTGTCTAGTCTTGTCTGTCTAGTCTTGTCTGTCTAGTCTTGTCTGTCTAGTCTTGTCTGTCTAGTCTTGTCTGTCTAGTCTTGTCTGTCTAGTCTTGTCTGTCTAGTCTTGTCTGTCTAGTCTTGTCTGTCTAGTCTTGTCTGTCTAGTCTTGTCTGTCTAGTCTTGTCTGTCTAGTCTTGTCTGTCTAGTCTTGTCTGTCTAGTCTTGTCTGTCTAGTCTTGTCTGTCTAGTCTTGTCTGTCTAGTCTTGTCTGTCTAGTCTTGTCTGTCTAGTCTTGTCTGTCTAGTCTTGTCTGTCTAGTCTTGTCTGTCTAGTCTTGTCTGTCTAGTCTTGTCTGTCTAGTCTTGTCTGTCTAGTCTTGTCTGTCTAGTCTTGTCTGTCTAGTCTTGTCTGTCTAGTCTTGTCTGTCTAGTCTTGTCTGTCTAGTCTTGTCTGTCTAGTCTTGTCTGTCTAGTCTTGTCTGTCTAGTCTTGTCTGTCTAGTCTTGTCTGTCTAGTCTTGTCTGTCTAGTCTTGTCTGTCTAGTCTTGTCTGTCTAGTCTTGTCTGTCTAGTCTTGTCTGTCTAGTCTTGTCTGTCTAGTCTTGTCTGTCTAGTCTTGTCTGTCTAGTCTTGTCTGTCTAGTCTTGTCTGTCTAGTCTTGTCTGTCTAGTCTTGTCTGTCTAGTCTTGTCTGTCTAGTCTTGTCTGTCTAGTCTTGTCTGTCTAGTCTTGTCTGTCTAGTCTTGTCTGTCTAGTCTTGTCTGTCTAGTCTTGTCTGTCTAGTCTTGTCTGTCTAGTCTTGTCTGTCTAGTCTTGTCTGTCTAGTCTTGTCTGTCTAGTCTTGTCTGTCTAGTCTTGTCTGTCTAGTCTTGTCTGTCTAGTCTTGTCTGTCTAGTCTTGTCTGTCTAGTCTTGTCTGTCTAGTCTTGTCTGTCTAGTCTTGTCTGTCTAGTCTTGTCTGTCTAGTCTTGTCTGTCTAGTCTTGTCTGTCTAGTCTTGTCTGTCTAGTCTTGTCTGTCTAGTCTTGTCTGTCTAGTCTTGTCTGTCTAGTCTTGTCTGTCTAGTCTTGTCTGTCTAGTCTTGTCTGTCTAGTCTTGTCTGTCTAGTCTTGTCTGTCTAGTCTTGTCTGTCTAGTCTTGTCTGTCTAGTCTTGTCTGTCTAGTCTTGTCTGTCTAGTCTTGTCTGTCTAGTCTTGTCTGTCTAGTCTTGTCTGTCTAGTCTTGTCTGTCTAGTCTTGTCTGTCTAGTCTTGTCTGTCTAGTCTTGTCTGTCTAGTCTTGTCTGTCTAGTCTTGTCTGTCTAGTCTTGTCTGTCTAGTCTTGTCTGTCTAGTCTTGTCTGTCTAGTCTTGTCTGTCTAGTCTTGTCTGTCTAGTCTTGTCTGTCTAGTCTTGTCTGTCTAGTCTTGTCTGTCTAGTCTTGTCTGTCTAGTCTTGTCTGTCTAGTCTTGTCTGTCTAGTCTTGTCTGTCTAGTCTTGTCTGTCTAGTCTTGTCTGTCTAGTCTTGTCTGTCTAGTCTTGTCTGTCTAGTCTTGTCTGTCTAGTCTTGTCTGTCTAGTCTTGTCTGTCTAGTCTTGTCTGTCTAGTCTTGTCTGTCTAGTCTTGTCTGTCTAGTCTTGTCTGTCTAGTCTTGTCTGTCTAGTCTTGTCTGTCTAGTCTTGTCTGTCTAGTCTTGTCTGTCTAGTCTTGTCTGTCTAGTCTTGTCTGTCTAGTCTTGTCTGTCTAGTCTTGTCTGTCTAGTCTTGTCTGTCTAGTCTTGTCTGTCTAGTCTTGTCTGTCTAGTCTTGTCTGTCTAGTCTTGTCTGTCTAGTCTTGTCTGTCTAGTCTTGTCTGTCTAGTCTTGTCTGTCTAGTCTTGTCTGTCTAGTCTTGTCTGTCTAGTCTTGTCTGTCTAGTCTTGTCTGTCTAGTCTTGTCTGTCTAGTCTTGTCTGTCTAGTCTTGTCTGTCTAGTCTTGTCTGTCTAGTCTTGTCTGTCTAGTCTTGTCTGTCTAGTCTTGTCTGTCTAGTCTTGTCTGTCTAGTCTTGTCTGTCTAGTCTTGTCTGTCTAGTCTTGTCTGTCTAGTCTTGTCTGTCTAGTCTTGTCTGTCTAGTCTTGTCTGTCTAGTCTTGTCTGTCTAGTCTTGTCTGTCTAGTCTTGTCTGTCTAGTCTTGTCTGTCTAGTCTTGTCTGTCTAGTCTTGTCTGTCTAGTCTTGTCTGTCTAGTCTTGTCTGTCTAGTCTTGTCTGTCTAGTCTTGTCTGTCTAGTCTTGTCTGTCTAGTCTTGTCTGTCTAGTCTTGTCTGTCTAGTCTTGTCTGTCTAGTCTTGTCTGTCTAGTCTTGTCTGTCTAGTCTTGTCTGTCTAGTCTTGTCTGTCTAGTCTTGTCTGTCTAGTCTTGTCTGTCTAGTCTTGTCTGTCTAGTCTTGTCTGTCTAGTCTTGTCTGTCTAGTCTTGTCTGTCTAGTCTTGTCTGTCTAGTCTTGTCTGTCTAGTCTTGTCTGTCTAGTCTTGTCTGTCTAGTCTTGTCTGTCTAGTCTTGTCTGTCTAGTCTTGTCTGTCTAGTCTTGTCTGTCTAGTCTTGTCTGTCTAGTCTTGTCTGTCTAGTCTTGTCTGTCTAGTCTTGTCTGTCTAGTCTTGTCTGTCTAGTCTTGTCTGTCTAGTCTTGTCTGTCTAGTCTTGTCTGTCTAGTCTTGTCTGTCTAGTCTTGTCTGTCTAGTCTTGTCTGTCTAGTCTTGTCTGTCTAGTCTTGTCTGTCTAGTCTTTCTAAGGTCGTCGAAGTGGCGAGAAAAGCGCAAGAAGGCTCACAAAGAACGAAAAAGCTATGTTCAATTATAACACTCGACATTAGAAATGCCTTTAATTTTGCATCATTGCAAAACATCTTGGAGGAACTGGCAAGAAAGGGCATGCCACCGTATCTACTGCGATTAATTCTGTAGCAGAATGCAATCAAGCAGAGAACTCAAGAGAAGAGCGCGATGTCAGCAGTGGTCGGGGCTCGGTTCTGCGCCCGACACTGTAGAAC
Source organism: Phosphuga atrata (assembly GCA_944588485.1). Classification (NCBI taxonomy): domain Eukaryota; kingdom Metazoa; phylum Arthropoda; class Insecta; order Coleoptera; family Silphidae; genus Phosphuga; species Phosphuga atrata. The sequence continues at coordinate 46,004,397 of OX155893.1, forward strand.
ATCCTGTACGATGGAGTCCTCAGACTCAAACTGCCGGAGAGAGTGCAGATCTTGGGCTTTGCTGACGACCTAGCTCTTGTACAGAAAGGGGAATAATGCCTAGAGCAAATGCAGCTACAGATCAAGTTGGTAATAGGATGGAAGGAAAAAGACTAGAATTTGCTCCCGAGAAGACAGAGGCAGTGCTGCTAACAGGATTCAGAAAAATCTGTCCAATTACTTTCCTTGTGAAGGAAGAAAAGATAGTCCCGATTAATTAAATTCCTGGGTGTAACGATCGACAAATGTCTATCATTTAAAAACCTCGTCATCGCAATCGCACATAAAGCGCTCAAAACCGCTGCAGCATTAGACAAACTAATGTCCAACGTCGGTGGCCCCAAAATCAGCAAGCGAAGGCTCCTATGCTCGGTGCTACATTCGACCATGCTCTACGCAGCTCCGGTATAGGCAATTGCCATGGAAAAGAAATTGATCAGGCACAAGTTATCGCTAATTCAACTGAAAATGGCACTGAGAGTGTCCGGTGCATACCGAACAGTCTCAATGGAGGCCGCACTTGTAATCGCTGGCATAGTACCAATAGAGCTTATGGTGCGAGAAAGAGAAGAACTTTAACGAGTTAGCACAAGCGACGACTGCACAAACAGCGATAAAAAGAAAGCATGGCGCAAACGTATAAGGCATGGCAAAAAGAGTGCAGCTATCGAACAGGGGACAATGGACCAGGATCCTTATACCTGACGTCAAGCGATGGGTGTCACGAAAGCATGGTGAAACGAATTTCCAGCTTACACAAGTGCTAAGCCGTCATTATTTTAGGGACTACCTGCATAACATGCGCAGGGCAACCGATAGTCCGGGTGAATACTGTGTCCTTGAAGATAGCGTTCGACACACTATCTTCGACTGTCATAGATGGATACTCAGAAAGAGAAACGTGGGAAAAGAAAACTCACCTCAAACTAGAGCCAATAGGCCTAACCGACCATATGATTAGGTCGGAGAACATGTGGATAATAACAACCAATATGATAACAAACAGCATTACCTTGAAAGAGTAGGACGAGAGGAAACGACTCCAAGTCGTGAGCAACAAGAAACTGAACCTGAAGTCGATCAGGCACGAACAAGAAGTGTTAGGAAAAGCCAAACGCCAAGAGCCATAATGTGCAGAAATTAGGCAGGGAAAACGTGCTGTTACAATCCCACAATCTTGCGATGAAACCATGACCCACTATCATGGTTCCATCGCAAGATTGTGGGGTTGCAACAGCACGTTTTCCCTGCCTGATTTCTGCGCATCATGGCTCTTGGCGTTTGGTTTTTTCAAACACTTTTTGATCATGCCTGATATATAGGAGTTTGGTATATAGTGTTATACCCAGATACCTTATCTGCTGTTTGTATTCTGCTGCCCTACCAACTAACAGTATGGGCTGTAGGAAGTTTAGTCTCCTCTTTCTAGTCAATGGTATCACCGTTTTGCTCGGGTTTAGCATGACTCCTACTGTTTCACATGTTGTCACTGTTTCACATGTAAATGTTTCACATCTACTAGTTACTTTGAGGCCTTTGTGTACGATTTCACAGAGCTTTCCCTCAAACTTTCCTCAAACAAGACTAGACGGACAAGACTGCAATCACTTACCTGCAATCGCTTAGCAGGTCCTTATGAGGAAGCAGCTTGGAAAGCTTCAAAGACTAGCGTCTATGTGCATCACGGGGGCAATGGGGTCAAGCCCCACAGCAGCAATGGAATTGCTGCTGAATCTCACTCCGTGTCACCTTGTCGTGGAGTATCCCGCCAGATCGGCGATTTTTAGGCAGAAGGTTTTGGAAGCCGCGACGGGAGCAGAGACGGGAACATCCTCGTTGCTAAGATCTCCTGGCTGGAGGTACCATTAGGTGAAATGGTTTGCCAATACCATTTCGAGAAAAACTACACAGAAATGTGTAGAAAAAGAGCCAATTGTAGCAACGAATCCTCAGTATATCACCTAGAGCAGGGGTCTCCAAACTACGGCCCGAGGGCCACATCCGGCCCGCGGATAGATTTTGTCCGGCCCGCGGAGAGCTAGCATACTTGAAAACTCCTTTTAGAGAACATATTTTTTATAGCAAATTAAATTTAGTTTACTGAAGTATTCTAATTTTATGTTGAATAATTATTAATATGACATCTACATTGATATGGTCATGGGCTAACTACTCATAACATTGTTGTAGGCTTATTGTTATTGTTTTTGTGATAAGTTGGATAAAGAAACACAGAATTGTAATGAATAAAGACATGTATAATATGCAGAAAATTTAACTTCAGTATATAATAAATAACAAATTATTGAAATGAATCCAACTAACATTTTATACATTTTAAATAAAAACATAACTTATAACAAGCATAATGACATATGAAATTCTAATGAGATTTATGTAATTGAGATTTTCCACTGACTATAGTTTGTTGTTGTGGTTTAATTTTACTTGTACCAATTATTAAAAGAGATTTAAGATGCTCATCAGTTAATTTAGACCTGTAAACATTTTTTTTTGTACTTTTTTTGTACATTTTGGAGAAGGTCTTCCCACACAAATAAGTAGTACCAAAAACAGAAAACAGCCCATGAGCAAATTTATGCAAATTATCTAATTGTGTCAGTGGAAGACTCTTATAAAATTCCAACAAAGATGAGTTTTTATATTTGTTCTTAATTATATCACTGCACTGTAGTTCAATTATTTCCATTTGAAGTTCCGGGGCTAGGGTTTCAATGTCAATATCAAAAGGATTCTGAAAAATCTTAATTTGATTCGCAATGGCATCAAGGTCCGAGAAACGATTATCAAAATTTATTTTCAAAGCACTCAAAGTTTCGATTGCAAAATCGATAGGAAACTCAGTCTCAGTGGTGTGGCTGAATATTTCACATGTTTTAAAATGTGAAAAACATTTACTTCGTAGTTGTAATTGAAACAGTATCAATTTCTTCAGGAATGAGTTGATATTAGTGTATAAATCAGGAAGATGCTGGTTTTCTCCTTGCAATCTCAAATTCAGTTCGTTCATATGTTTTGTCAAATCAACATAGAATGCTAACTTGCACAGCCATGCGTTGTTTTGTAATTTAGTAAGAGGGCGATGCTTTTCATTCAAAAAAAATTCGATCACTGCTCGAAGTTCAAAAAAGCGCTGAAGGACTTTCCCACAACTAAGCCAACGTACGGCAGTATGATAAGGTAAGTCATTTTCTCCAATCTCTTCAATAAATTGTCGGAATTGTTATTCAGCTCAAAAGATCTGATAAAATTAACATTTAATATGACTGGTTTCAGAACTTCAGACATATCCAAACATTTTCCGCACAAAGACTGTTGATGAATGATACAATGTAAGACTAATGGTTTTGAACCACCGTCATTTTCTACAGCCTTTGACACAAGAGCGACCACTCCTTTATCTATCCCACTCATGTTTTTGCCTCCACCAGTTGTAATACATTTCAAGTTTTTCCATCGAAGATTCTTTTGATTAATGGCTATTTCAACTCCTTTAAAAATATCTGTACCAGTAGTTGTGCCATGAATACTATACATATCAAGAAGTTCTTCATGCACTTCATAGCTTTTATCTACCCCTCGAATATAAATCAACACCTGAGCAGTATCTGACACATCCGTTGACTCATCCAAGGCCAAATAAAACCACTCAACATGTCCATTTTTGTCGAACAGTTGAGAGGATATATTTTCAGCGATGTTTTCTACCCTTCGAGCCACAATGTTTGCTGACATACTGACAGTTTTTAATAAATTTACCTTTTCAGGGCACATTTCTTCGGCTACTGCAATTATGCATTCTTTGATCATTTCTCCATCGGTGAATGATTTTCCACGTTTTGCAATTTCAAGAGCCACACGAAAGCTGGCACGAGTTGCAGCCTCTTGTTCAGTTTTGAGTTTTGTAAATGAAGATTGCTGCGATTTCAATCCGCACTTCATAGCTTCGAATTTTTCTGTCCGCAAGCTTCCTGTATATTTTGAGTAATTTTGAAAATGTTTTGTTTCGTAATGACGTTTAATGTTATATTCCTTGAGAACGGCTATGCTTTCATTGCAAATCAAACATAGCGCCTTGTTACTGGACTCAATTACGAAATACTGAATGTTCCACTGATCTTTGAATTTTCTGCATTCACTATCAATTTTTCGCTTCTTTTCCATACTACTAAATCACACACAAAAGTAACAATTCAAATCAAAATACTGTTACAAAGATGTCTTAAACTTAAACACGCACAAACACGTTTTAAGGAGGTACGCACTATTTTATTTCACAACAGTGTCATAGGAATTGACTTGTGGTTGCGCCAATAGCCTTCTTATATATTCCAATTACTGCCATCTAAAAGTGAGTGGAAGACACCAGAACTTTCTCGAACCAACGAGATTATTCTGGACGTGCTATTAGCGCCATCTGTTAGCGATAGAAGGTACTACCTATTTCCGCTTGTGTCCACCAGATGTCGTGTCACGTTACTCCTCATGGCTCGTACTCTACGACTAATCTAGAAATTACAGATAATGACAGGAAAATCAATAATATGCAGTGTTGCCGTTTTGCGGACGTTAGTCCGATTTGCAGCCATTTTTAAACGTTGCGTACTTTTTCGGACTTTTTTTTTCATCAGTGGACTATTTCACTTTTTACCACCGGCAACAATGATAATATGGTTTTGGCCCTCGGAACTTACTGGAGTAATCAGTATGGCCCTAAGGCTGGAAAGTTTGGAGACCCCTGACATAGAGCAAAAGCATTAAGTGGTATGCGGATGGTTCTAATACAAAGGAAGGTAGGAAGATTGCATGTATCTTCCATGCAATTGTACATCCAATCGTAAGATGTGCAATTAAACCTCGACAGGAATTATAGCAAAAACCGAATTGCTATCCTGTCAGCTATAAAGGCCATTAGTTCATACACCACCGGATACAAACTGGTATGGGCCTGTGTGAGAAAGCTAAAATAGCTCGGCAGAGAAAATAAAGTAAAGCTATACTGGGTACCAGGACGCACTGGTATAGATGGAAACGAAGAAGCCGATCACCGAGCGAATAAGGGATCTAGTAATCCCATTATAGGTCCGGTATCCTTTTGCAGTATGAGTAGGAACACCATCCACAAAAGTTTAGATGAAGAAATAAGAGAACAATGGATGATTCCAGGGCTACGACAATCCGGAGTAATGCTGAGATCTTTTAACCAGAAAAGAACAACAGACAGACAAGACAACAACTTGCCTGAAACTAAACAGGAACAAGCTTAGAATTCTGACAGGATACTGCTGACTTAGAAAATACCGCAATACCCTAGGCCTAGAGTAAGATGACAGATGCAGATTCTGTGGCTCAAGAAAGGAACCCCCATACATCTGCTCAAAGGCTGCGGAGCCTGAACGCAGTGAGTTGCAGTCCTTGATTCCCACCCAAATACCGAAATTCCTAAAGGAATCAGGACTAGAGGAGGCTAAATCGGTAAGTATACCAACGTTTAGAGGTAGAAAGTAAGGTACAATAGATGTATGAAGGTCGCAGTACAAGTCAGCACCAAATCTACAATCTACATCTAGTCTTGTTTATCTACTCTTGTCTGTCTTGTCTTGTCCGCCTAGTCTTGTCTGTTTAGTTTTGTCGGTCTAGTCTTTTCTGTCTAGTCTAGTCTGTCTAGTCTTCTCTCTCTAGTCTCGTTTGTCTAGTCTTGTCTCTCTAGTCTTTTCTGTCTAGTCTTTCCCATTTAGTCTTGTCCTGTCTATGATTGGCTAACTATCTTGTCTGGTATATATATATAAATTATCGAGTTTTATTCGTGCGTGTTTAGAGTACCTACTCTTTCTAGTTTGAGTTTTCAATATTAGATGTGTAGCAAAGTTTGTATTATAGTGAGTGATAGTGCGACGTTTATATGTGAAAGAGGGTATAATATTAGGAGTTCATGTTAACCTCAGTGTATAATTGGTGTATGTGTGATGATGACACATGAAGACTATATTTAAGTGCAGCGAGAGAACGGGACCTGCACTCGAGGAGACCATTAGTGGCCACGCAACTCGTAAACATCCTCCCCGTCGACCATTACGGCGTCCTGCGCCCTTCTTCCCTTCACTCTCGCCGGTCCTAATATATCAAGACCCACTAACAGAATGCCCTTCAGTTAATTAACTGATAATTAATATCACCCATTACACGTTATGCCTCTTTACACCGCTGCGGTTCTCAGTATTATTTTTGACATAATCCATTACGCAAGATTTCCAGATTCCGGCACCAACATTTTAAATCTCTACTCGCTAATTAAATTTATGTAAATTGCACATGGATCTAATTAATTATAAATTAGTAATTACACAAGGCCAGACAGGCAAAACAAAACTAGGCAGACATAATAAGACAAAACTAAACAGACTAGGCAAGACAAGACTAGACAGAGAAGACAAAACAATACATATAAAACTAAAGTAAACTAGGCAGACCAGACTACACTGAAAAAGAGAAGTGGATAAAACTAGGGAGGTAAATCCATATTTTAATAAATTAGGAAGCATTAAATAAATGCATTTTCAGGTCACCTACTCTAGAATTAGATAGCATAGGCAATAATTAATAGATCTATAATAATAATTTGTTTTGAATATAAACTGCATCATATTGCAATTACGATTAGCTTTATTTAAATAAACCATCATATTACGAGAATATAACAAAAGGAAATAGTAATTTTACCAGTTGTTTCTTCACAACTTACTCTATATCTAATGTAATTTTCCCAAGTATTTGTTGTTAACCAGTTTAGTTTGTACATAGAGTTAAAAAATGCGTTGATAATATTTCATTGAAAATGCGAGATATTTGTATGTGGGTTACTTTATAAGGGCGGATGGCTGGCGTTCCATGCATTTTACATACATTGCTCGTCAACTCAGCTAGCAAATTGAGTTGGAATTTAAGAACGGTAATACTCTCGCGGCCTGGAAATATCTCTTCATCGAGCAGACAGTTCGAAACGCGATTATAACAAACTTCGTCCGGCCAACCCGAGCGCAATGGCAGATTCTAATTGAATTATTACTGCCGTCCCCATAAATATTGCACGATTCAAACTTCCATACATCGAGATTAATATTCTAACTATTTTTTTTTTTAACTATTTGTTACCATGATTCCAACTTCAATGTTTCGTCACGGTTTCAGTTTAAAAAATATTAGATTTTGTTTATGAAAATGAGGCAGATTTTGTTATATTTTCATCATAGTTACATTAATAAGGTCGGTTAGTATGTATAACTTTTGTTTGTTACCTAAGGGTGATAGGGTTAGGACGTGAAATCGGCAATTTTCCGAGGCTTTAAACTTCGGAACAGTGATAAAAAAAGTTTTAAACACCCCGTGATTATATTTTCAATCAAGCCCATTACAAAGTTTTTCCAATAAAGTTCCGCAGGCGAGAAAATGTGCGGGGACACGCGGCCCAAACTCCATTCTTTCCTTGTCCCCTACGCCGCCCTTTTTACAAACATATCTTTTCGTTTTTCCTTAAATACTCCGACTTTCCAATTCAATCACGAAGTTATACCACCTTTAAAATGTTCTCTCATTCGATTTGTTATCTTAGAATATAAAAACTTCCTACATTTCAACGTCTTTATGGTTAAACCTCATTATTGTCTTTAAACATCATAATAGTTAAACTAAATATAGATAACTAGAAAAACATACAATGCTATAGAAATAAAACAGAGAGTAAAGAGATAAGACTAGGCAGAGAAGCTTATACAAATAAGACAAGAGAGACAAACCTAGACTGACAAGACTGAACAGACAAGACTAGATAACTTAGACAGAGAAGACTAAACTGATAAGACTAGAGAGATAAGAATATTTCTAGCTCGCAAATAAAAGAATATTTCTAGCTCGCAAATAAAATGCGTTTTGCGGAACAGAAAAACATGAGACGACGGGACGTCTTTCAAAATACAAGTTGCAACAGAAAGTCAATTGTTATCCAATAATATTTCTTCAAGTGCTTTCCGAAGATAAAAACCAAAGTTAATTGGAAATCATGCGTTACGGCAGACATGAATAAATCTGACTTCCATCTCAATGACATCTACTAAAAAAATTTCAGAATTAAGGAAACGCTCTACTAAACAAAAAGGTATACATTATAAATTAATCATGTCATAATCGGGAGCAGAGACCGGCACAACCTCGCTGCCAAGATCCCCTGGCTGGAAGTACCAAAAGATCAAATGGTATGCTAATACCATTTCGAGAAAAACTACACAGCAATGTGTAGCAGTAAAGCCGATTGGAACGACGATTCCTCAGAATGCCTCTCTATATATAGAGCAAAATGCTATAAAGTGGTATACGGATGATTCGAAGACAAGGGAAAGTACTGGTGCAGGAACCTCGTAAAAAATACTTTGAATCCATGGGAATCTACCCAAGTATCTTACAAGCAATCGAGAGATGTGTACATTTTAACCTCGACAGGAATTATCGCAAAAAAACGAATTACTATCAGTTCACCATCAGATCCCATCTGATATGAGACCGTGTAAGAAAGCTAAACATGCTCGGCAGAGAAAATAAAGTAACGCTATACTGTGTACCAGAACACACTGGTATAGACGGAAACGAGGAAGACCACCTAGAAATTAAGGGATCCAGTGCCCGGAAAAAGGGAGCCAGTGGTCCAGCACCCTCTTACGGTATGAGTATGAACACCATCCACACAAGTTTAGATGAAGAAATAAGAGAACAATGGATGAAAACCTGGAAAAAAACTGAACAAAAAGACAATCCAATGTAATGAGGGGGTCTTTTACCAAGAAAAGAACAAAAGCTTCCCTGAAACTAAACAGGAACAAGCCTATAATTCTAACAGAAGTCCTGACAAGACACTGCATACTTAGAAAACACAAAAAGCCCTGGGCCTAGAGGAAGATGACTAGAGTCATATCCAACAACAATTGTTATAGAAGACTAAAACGAAACATAAACAAAATGAATACTCAGAAGGAACATTTTACAAGGAAATTTAATAATACCAACGAAGACAGATTTCGCAATGCTTTAAGAAAAGAAACGTGGGAGGACGTGTACAGCACAAATGACTGCGACCAAAAACCGGCGGCCTTCATTCTGACCCTACAATTCCACTTCTTTACATCTTTATATTTCCGTTAATAAAGACTAAAAATCATACAAAAACATCCAGCAGAAATCTGAGAGACCTATATGTCTTGCAGAAAAGTTACCCACAGCTAAAAGGGATATATCTACAGAATAAAAAAAAGCATGACAACTTAATTAAAACAACAATAAAAACCTTCTACGATAACAAATTGCAGCGATCAGAAAATAAGCAGAAAATTATGTGGTAAACAATTAGTAATCTAAACAAGAATTGTAAAAGAAGAGATGAAATATATATAATACTAAATGATTCGCTATTAAATAAATCTGATGACGTAGCGAACGCGTTTAACCATTTTTCTTAAAATGCCCTGGAACTAGTAGCTAAGAATTTTTCCCAACACCACTCTAAATAATAGCCACATCCAAGACAATAGCAATAAGATGTATCGAGAAGACTATTATCTAAAGGAAATGTCTTTAATCATTAGGAAATTTAAAACAAAAAAAAGCAGTGGGCCAGACTTACTGCCGAAAGCGAGCTAATTCGTCCTATTAGCGATATTGTTAACTGCTCATTCAATATTGAAACTTTCCCTGCGGTGTTAAAAACGTCTGTAATTACTCTAAAAGGGGAAAGAACGAATATTAATAATTACAGACCCATAGCATTAACCTCGGTAATCGGAAAAATCATTGAATACAGTATGGAACACAGACTGCTGCCTTTACAGACTTTATAAATAAATACAACCTAATTCCGAGTCAACAGCACGGTTTTAGGAAGGGGAAATCCACAACATCAGCTATGGTTGACTTCAATAAAATAATGTCGAAAATAGATAAAGGAAATTGTCCAGTGGGCATTTTCTGTGACCTCTCCAAGGCTTTCGACTGCGTAAGTAAGCTTTTAAATAAACTGAACTCATATGAGTTAAGAGGGAAAACTCGCCAATGGTTTCAATTATTTTTACAACACAGGAAACAGTTGTAAAAATTGAACTTCAGGGAAATATTGGAACTTCTACACCTATAAACACAAACATTGGGATTCCACAAGGAAGTGTACTAACGCCACATTGTTCTCCTTATATACGGCTGATCTAATTAAATATACGAAAACATCTCACTGCGTGTTATATGCCGACGACTCCAGCTTTATTTTGTCAGAAGAGAACAGGCAAAATTCTGAAGAGGCGACCAACGAACTTCTTAAGTGTATTTATAAGTGGTTCAGTGGAAAAAATATGTGCCTTAATGTGGACAAAACGTGATATATATTTTTTCAAACAGTACAAGGAGCTACCGCGAACAACCTAGAGCTACAGATTGGTCACGTCAAACTTCATAGAGCAAAGCATGTCAATTTCCATGGACTCTACATAGAAGAACACCTTACATGGAACGTCACAGCGAATAACGTTATATGTAAACTAAATAAAATATCGTATCTGCTAAGACATATACGCCATATAGTAAGTCGATACTAGTACAGATCTTCCACGCTGAAATGATCTTCCAAGCCGATACTAGTACAGATCTTCCACGCTGAAATACAATCAGTTATTAGTTATGGAATTCTCGTGTGGGGCTCATCGCCTCTCATTAAAGATATTTTCAAAGCTCAAAAGAGAGCCATGAGATGTCTCATGGGTATTACTAATATGCAGTCCTGAAACCCCACTTTATAGATCTGAAAATCTTAACGGTGCCTTGCACTTATGTCTGGGAATTAGCCTGTTACATACATAAGAACAAAATGCAATTCTCCACAAATTAAGATCTACACAACCACAACACAAGGAATTGACAAAAGCTTCACACTCAAAAGGTACAAAATTAACCTAACAATATGTAGTACCTAAAGCTCCAGACAAAATTGGCATTAGAATCTATAATGAATTGCCAGACAATTTAAAATCAGAACCATCATTGCATCACCAAAGGGCAACTTTGAAGTATATTTTGTTATATTTAGAATATTTTTTTTTATATAAGTGTCACTATTATTATTGATAATGATATTAATGGTAATGGTATTAGTATTATATCTTAACATTAGTACTATTGTTCTATTGTGCTATTTATTTTTTTTGCTCTATTTTTATGACTTGTTCAATAGGTACAAATGTACCTCGCCGAATTAATAAAGATGATTTGATTTGATTTGATTTGAAAGTTGCAGATTATTTGACTCATCAGAGGAAACCCACATACATCTGATCAAAGACTGCTCAGCACTTCTCCGCAAGAGACAACTGCTTGAAATGAGAGTTGCAGTCCTTAAATCTTACCAACATTTTGAAATTCGTAAAGGAATCAGGAATAGAGGAGGCGCTCTAAATTGGTAAGTGTACCAACTTTTAGAGGAAAAGGTTGAAGTACAACAGATCTATGAAGGTCGCAGTACAAGTCACCACCAAATTTACAATCTACAATTAATCATATCTATTAAACATCTGAATCTTCTGATCCTTTTTATCCGAAAGATATATGAAGCTCTAAATGGGTCTAAATGCCTATGGAACATATCATACAAGAGCAGACGAATAAATCCAAATCTTCGGCAATCATTCAAATAATAGACAATATTAATAAGGTACAGCTCCTAAAGATTTAGCTTACAGTTTTAACATCAATTTCGAATAAGCGCCCAATCGTAGAAAATATTACTTCTAAAAGTATTTATCATGATCATACAGAAATTAATGAGAAAAGTTTGTACTTACAAGAAGTGACAGAAGACGAGGTAGCTGGTGAATATAATAACATCATTAAAAAATAAATCAAGTAGAGGATCAGATGAAGTTCCTGGCAACATGATCAAGGAGATCATGTAGCCAGGAACTCATATTTATTATTTAGACCTATTACAAATATAATTTACAACTCATTTGCCGAAGAACAATCTCGGTATGCTAAAATGAATTACCGCAGTTATCGAAAAATTTAACCGGATTCTAAAGCAACAAAATTATTTTTGAATAGGCAAAGTACTTTTCGGCGAGTGGTAATGAAGTTGACCGGTCGGACAAATTAACTATAAATATTGTGGTCCCCCAAGGAAGCATTCTGGCGCCAACGTTGTTTCTATTATGCACTGACGACCTGACAAATTATGTGAAAAGGCCGCATTGCACATTATACGCCGACGACATAAGCTTCATTGCTTCAAGCTTCATTGTGTAGGGGAACAACATCGTCGAAAATACGGAACAGGCGAAGGTACTATCAGAATTATTAAATAAGTAAATGGTTCTCTGCAAGTTCTCTACACTTAAAAACAAAGCAGAGTCCATAGTTTTTAAAACGGAAAGAAATACATAAGCCACAGATCTAGGCCTAGAGAAGGCCTATAAGATCAATAGAATAAAGCATGCAAAATTTCTGGGTATTTATTTAGAGAAGCACCTTCCCCGGGAAACTACGACAAACAACATCTAACTGGCACAACATAACAAGACTCTCCAAACGAATATTCTGAAGAAACTGCTAAACAGAGAAGATCTTCTAAAGTTGTATTATGCAGAGGTGCAGTTTTTGCTGTCCTACAGCATTATTCTATGGGGAGCTTCGTCACAATTGGAATACATACACATTGCACAAAAACAAATTATTAGAAACAGCATAGGGTCCTATAAATCTAAAATATTCAAAAGACTCAGAATTGTAACAGATTTTACCCTATATGTGCTAATACCACAATGTACATATACAAATCTCGAAGTATGTTCAAAAAAAGGAAGGAAGAAAAATAAACTTAGCCCTCTGTAGCCAAGGTGTAGAAAATAAAGTGATACATATATAAAATAATCTTCAACAACCTAAGAAATTCAACAAAAAATTTCGTAAGACATTGAAAGATTTGCTGGTTTTGCTATCAATATTCACTTGATAAACTTTTTTTTAAATGTAATAATTATATAAAGTCAAAAATCAGCACTCATGGTTTGAAACAAACTGTGAATAGCTGGAATTACACTGATATCTTCTGTTACTCTGCTTCTGGCACACTTTGCTCAAGATGCGTTGTGTGAGCCGTTCGCTACGTCAAAGCAAATAACGGAAACGGTCAAGACCAACTTTTGTCAGGGGCTGAAGCCGAACAGATTTTATAAAAGAGTAAAGAATATAAAGTTAGAAGTTGTATAATTACTGCCTTAAAGTCTAAGATAAGGAAACCTCGTCAGCTCCTAATCCAACTGGAATTCTTATCTGAAGGGAAACTGACAGTTAGCGTAAATTACTTGCTTTGACGTAGCGACAACACATCATGAGCAAAGTGTGCCAAAGAGTAACAGAAGATATCAGTGTAATTCCAACTATTGGCAGATTCGAAGATATTGTAATGATAATCTCCTACTTTCAACTTTAATAATTAATATTATATAATTTTTTACTCATTTCATAGATACTTGTATCTCTATTGGGAAATAAAAATTTTGAATTTGAATTTGACTAGAAAGAAAGTACTAGACCAGAGGTTCCCAAACTTTTTTTTCTCGCAGACCACTTTCAAAATTTTCCTGCTTTCGGTTGATCCCCTACTACTACATTTCTACCATATTTCCAAAAGTCGTCAAAAATGTGAAGATTAGATCTAAGATGGAAATTTGCGTCGGCTAAGTTCCAACCCTATTGTGCTTTGTTCTATTTATTAAAATAATATGATTGCAGTAACTTCAATAATGTAAATCAACAATTACAAAAATAGTCATAATGTTAACGGGAAGGATATATTTGATGGACTGACAGCATATTATCAATATTTGGCTTCAGTTTTGTAAGAAATGACGAAGGAAACGCTTTCGAAAGTTTTCTCACAATTTCTCACAGCCCAGGATATTTTTCGGGTGTTTCTGCCTGCAGCCAAAATGTTTGTTAGCCTTTTTTTAAATTTCAACTTCAGCTCATTGGTGCTAAGCTGGAGTAATACCTCTTGTAATACCACATTCGCCACTTCCGTTTCATCAAGTGGATTTATGATCCATGGTGGTCTTTCCATCGTCAGAATATTCTCAAATTTATTTTTGAAGTCATCATGCAGGGTATTTAAATGTTGAACGATATCTGAATATCCTCATCAAGTCATTCTGCCTGCCACAAGTTTGGGTACTAAGAGAATTCGCACCATTTGGACCGCTTTGGGAATCACTAGACAGGGATAGCTTGACAGACAAAAGTAGACAATCACTACTAGACAGATAAGACTGGACAGACAAGGGTAGACAGGCAAGACTAGACAGGCGAAACTACAGAGGAATGTCTAAACAGACAATACTAGGCAGACAAAACTTCGCCAGGTCCAGATGGAGTTCTACACTGTTACTTGCCGGAAATTTTCCAGACAGATGAAAGAGAGTAAAGTAAGTCCTTGTGGGAAAAGGGGATAAACCGATCGGTAACCTTAGAATCTGTGCCGATATGTGCCAATCTGTGCATTGGACTAGTCCGGTAGATTATTTGAAAAACTTCTGGTAATTTGATTAAAAGATGAGCTCGAGGCCAGAATCGGATTATCTGACAAAGAATTTGGATTCCGTAAAGGAAGGTCAACCATTGACGCCTTAGATGCGTTCTAGAGATTTTGCATAAAATGCCAAATCGGGATCGCAGAAAACCAAAAAAAACCTTTGACATGAGAAATGTCTTCAACAGCGCGAACTGGAATGATGTATTGGAAATCTTGATCAATAGAGATATATCTCATACTTGCTGAGCATGATACGAAGTTACTTTTTCAATCGGAGCTTAGTTATTGCAAAACGATGGAGAGATAGAAGAGCGTAAAGTTAGTAGTGGTGTTTCACAATGTTTTCCATACTAGGGCCTACACTCTGAAACGTACTATATGACGGAATTCTAACAATGAAACTGCCGGTCGGGGCAACAATAATTTATTTCGCCGGTAACATAGCACTGATAGCTACAGCCAGAACCGCGCAAGGTCTCATGCAAATGACAAACCATGTAATCGTTCGAATCGATGCATGGATAAAACGATTGATAAAAGGCTTTCGTTTACTACACACACACAGAAGCGTTGGCTAAAGGAATGAAGATTATGACAGGCTTAAAACCTATCTTGCCAAACAAAGGGGCCCCAAAAGAAGCACACGCAGACTTTTGAGCTCTGTACTTGAGGCTACAATGCTGTACGGTGCACCATTATGGGTCAAACAAAGCAATCTAAAAAAACTAGCAGCTATACAACAAAAAATGGCTATACGCGTATGTGGTGGCTATCGAACGGTGTCGGGAAATCTGCCCTGGTTATTTCAGGCATTCTCCCAATTGACCTACTCGCAGAAGAGCGAAATGAGCTATACGAAACCAGCTATTATAGAATTAAAAAAAACAATAGAGGAACTTCTCGAACAGTCGCAGAGAAGGTGGGAGCTCACCGAAAAAGGACAGTGGACCAAATTACTTATTCCGAACTCGATTAAAAGAAAGCACGGTAAAATTAGTTTATCATCATCTAACCCAAGCAATTCCTCGCCATGGCTATTTCAGAGATTATTTACAACATAGGCTGGGCATCGGACGAATAATGTGGGAATTGCGGGGAGACAGACAATGTGAGACACGCAATCTTCGACTGCTGGAGACGGCAAACCGATAGGGAATTAGCAGCAGCAAACATGGGAGAACCTATTGGTCCCAGAACTATCATAAGTTACATGCTTGAGAAAAGAGAAAACTGGGAAAACATGCAGCGGTTGATCTACAGCATAATAAGTAACAAAGAAAGTGACGAGGGAAATACCAACCCACCGAGCGACCCCCCCCCCCCACCCTTCTTTTCAAAAGGCAGACATAACTAGACAAATAAGAGACAGATAAGACTAAGCAGATTGCATTAATAATCAAGAAAATGTCTTGTGTCAAGGGAAAATATGAATTTTTTGAATATGTTTATTTTGAACAATAACAATAAACATAAGAATTCGTAAATATAAAGCGCTTTTAAATATTTAATTGCGGTTATCCAAATAATTTAGATAATCCTCTTTATGTATTTACAATGCGACGGCATGCTTCCTTCCGTCCTATTACATTTACAAAACGGGAAATTATTTCTCCCTCTCGTATTATTTTTCCTTTCTTTATCTCGCGACGTTACATAAAACGGTTGTGAAACTAGAGGAATTATAATACTGTCGACTAATACTCTTAGTATTTCTTGCATCGTTCTGCTTTCGCATCGTCTTCGTAACTCGTTATAAACTCCCGGCCACACATTTTTTTCCGGGTATATGATCTAGCTGAAAAAATATTTATGAATATAAATAAATCTTTTTTTTGTTTCGCTGTTTGTTGAAACACTGTCGCATTATTTGTAGCTTATTTTCCAAATAATTTGTTTTGCGTAATTTAGATTTTCGTTTCTTCTTCGTGAAATTTATATTGCGACGATTGCATTTTAACAATGTTGTTTCATATATTTATTGCAACTAATGGATATCATAGACGTGGACATAAATCTAATGGATTTTAAGTTTCATACTTATTAAGTAAGATTTTTATTTACTTAAAGTGGGCATTACCCACATATAAAAAATCACGAAACCAAATTAAACATTAAGCTTAAGATATTTTACTTCACATGTCCTTCCTATTATTTATATTTTTTGACCACTCATTATCACGTTCTTATCTTCAATTAAATATTTTATAAATTAAAAAAAAACATTCAATAAAATTCAATCTTTCAATCTCATTGAAACCGAGTGCGTTTTACACAAACGTACCAACCGAATTTTTCTTTTTCTTTTATTATTATTTTTGTCTTTTGTATCGAGGAATATATGGCCGTCATAAATCTATAATATGATCGGCCTGAAATATCTTTCTCTAAATTTTTTATAGTCGTGTTATTATTATCTTTCGGTGAACATTTTATATATAATATATATCAGAGAATATAAAAATGTGAACCTTATAAGTAACATAATATATGATACATCTTGTTTTTTTTATTAAAGTTATTGAAAAAGATAAATGAATATTGTAGTCGTTTTATACTGTTTTTTTTTGTCATTGTAAAGTAGGATGAAATAAGTCAGACAAAATCATAAAAGAACTGACAAGACCAGACAGACCAGACTAGACAAGACCAAATGAGACCAGTCAAGACCAGACGAGGCGCTACGAGATTAGTCGAGACCAGGCAAGACTACATGAGACCAGACAAGACCATACAAGAAAAATGATTCTTATAGTTAGTTTACTACAATTAAACTAAATATAAAAGTATTACAAGTAAGCAGTATTACAAAGTAAGTCTGCAGATGGCTTAGGTCTGCAGATGCGTAAGTCTGCAGATTCCCTTGGGTTAAATAGAAAGATGTGATCTTAAAAACCATGCTATTTATCTAGTTTTTGTTTAGTATCACGAAAGTAGACTGTGGGCCAGTAAGTGGCATACAAATATCTGTGTTTCAACATGAGATTCGTTTTGTAGTCTTAAAAAGACTTATAATATTATAGAGCTTCGGAAGTGTTGAATATATTTATATATTCAAGCTATATTCCGCTTTAATAAGTTGGTATGATTGTATCTATAATTAGTTTGATTTCACCCCAATATTCAATTCTTAGTAAAGATATTGGTAATGTTTTTGTCGCGTTGGGAAATTTTATGTGTGGAATGCGGCAACGTAAATTATGCGGATATTATGTATAAAAAACCGCTTTTCTAAGATTCGCTTTTCCATGTCCAGCTGTAGTGCAGAAATGGAATACGGGAATTCGTCAATTCGGTTGTGCTTCCACGAACCGAACTTGATAAAAATATTATATTGTATTGTATGGTCTTTCTAAAATAGGTCAATAAACCCACAAAAATCAAACCACAATTGATTCAAAATTAAACCAAGATAATTTTAAACTAAATAAAATAGTATTAGTATTATTTAATTCCATTACATTAGAAACACGCTTTCAAACTTCGGCCAATGCTGCAACACTTCTTTCTTCATATTACTAATTTACTTATTTCACAAGGATATTTACTCTATCAGACACCTGCTAATAATATTAGTCATCTCATATTTCTTTTATTTCATAATTATTTGTGATTATATGTTATTATTTATCATAATAGTGTATATGTGTTTATGTGTTTTATTATTATACCAAACTAAGAATGAAAAAATGTTCGTTTGTTCAACGTTTAACAAAATAAACAAATAGCGAATTTTGTTAACTAACCCAAAATAAACATACAATTAACAAATGCAGTATTAATGCAAAATACGGTCGCTTTTGTTGGCACATTATTTATTTTTACCAAAAAAATTCTAGTCTGTCGGGATTTACACGACAAAAATCCCTTTCTGATTTTCTTGTGGAAAATGAATCTATGTCTATCAAAGCATATATTTTTGAGATCTCACGGTTTTCTAGTGAGTTTTAAAACAAAATTAGTTGCTACTGAAATTGGTTCTAACCGTTAAAAACGGATACTTCCTGCAATAATACTATCAGTCCAATACATACACTGCACAAAACAATTAGCGGGTACAACAATTAGCACTAATTTGCGCCTCCATAACATTCAAACGGGAAATTACATGCATATAAAGTTTAAAACATCTGAAAGACGCTCTATTTAATTGTTTTAGTTGGCACATTAAGTTGGGAATTTAGTTGGGAATTATCAGCATTGAATTCTTCCGGATTATCCTTAATTATTAACAAGAACTAGCAAAACTAAAGATAGAATTGGTAAAAAAAACATACGTTATAGATAATCATACAAACTTAAAACAATCCTAACACAGCCTGAATATATAAATATATTCTACCTTTCCGGAGCTCTATACCAATGACTGAGTTGTTTTAGTCGTAAAAAGTCACAAATAGACTCAGTAATAGTTATAGAGCTCCGGAAAGGTTGAATATATTTATATATTCAGGCTGTGTTCCGATTTGTTTCCCAAGTTAGCAAAACTAAAGTGAAATTTGTCTCAAATTTTATTCAAAGAGCCTTGTTCTGATCAATGTACATTCGAAAATGTTTGAAACTGACAGTTTGACTTAAGTTATGTGAAAATGTGGTATCTCAACGAAGTGAAGTTGTTCGGGCTAGATTATTTAATTCGGGATAATTTAAACGGCGAAAGCCTTCGACAAGTTTGTCTGATGTTTAGCGATTCTGGAACAGGTACTTGGATATAGGTCAATATACAAAGCGCGTTGGGCAAGGTCGCAAAAGAAAGAACTTAAAATCAAGGCCGATTTTTACTGATTTAGAGTCTTCGCAAAAGTGTTTCTACGGCGCAAGACCTGTTAATTTTCCGCAGGATGACGCATGGGGTCACTATATCAGACGAAACAATTAGAGGTAGGTTAAGCAAATCAAAGTTTAGGGCAAGACGAACCGTCTGAAAACTCTGTTTGAGACGTCCCCACGGAATAGCAAGGCATTTTGCTCATTTTTCTCACGGATAAATCAAGGTTTCGTATTACTCGTTGCAATAGCCGAGTACGTGTTTACAGACGCCCAGGAGAACACTACGCAGCTGCTGCTGTCCAGGAAGTCGAAATATTTTAAGTGATTCAGTTATGATTTGGGGTGGGATTTGTATCGCCAATATAACAGACCTTATTGTAATTCCAGGAAATCTTAACGCTAATCTCTGTGTTCATATTGTGTTAGGAGAATAAGTTGTTCCTGTGGCATAAGGCATAGGTCCAAATTTTCTGTTATTACAGGATAACGCAAACCCAAATATTGCGCGAACAAGAATTGGAAATTGACACACAAACAATTGTGTGACCTGCGTTAAGTACTGATTTAAATCCCATAGAGCATGTTTGAGATATGCCCGACAGATGCGTTCGTGGTCTCCCGCATCCTCCTCAAATCAACCAGCAGCTAACGGCGGCTCTTATTGAAGAATGGGGCGCTGTACCACAAGAAGAACTTGAAAAACTTTTTCGAAGCATGCCAAGACCAGAACTGCGGCGGCACAAGTGGGAAGAGACACCATCAAGATCTCCACAACTCGAGGGTGCCCACAGGGAGGTGTGCTATAACCACTGATGTGGAGCCTGGTACTTGATGAATTACTGACTAGGCTGAACAATCTAGACATCAAATGACAAGGTTACGCCGATGACATAGTCATCGTACCCAGAAGCAAGTTTAAGGTAAAGCTCTGTGAAATCGTACAGAGAGGCCTCAAAGTAAATAGTAGATAGAGTGAAACCCTGGTACTGAGACTCAACCCAAGCAAAACCACGGTGATACCATTTACTAGAAAGAAAAAAATAAACTGCCTACAACCGATACTGTTAGATGCGATGGCAGTAGAATACAAACAAGAGATAAGGTATCTGGATATAACACTAGATAGCAAATTCCTATGGAATAGAGACGCTGAAGCATCAGTAAGAAAAGCCAAACACGCTCTAATAGTGTGCAGAAATCTGGCAGGAAAAATGTGGAGTTGTAACCCCACAATCCTACGATGGATGTATACGATGATAGTGAGACCTGTGGTCACTTACGGAGCAGTTGCCTGGAGAACTAGAACCAAGCTGGCCTCGATGAGGAAGCAGCTTGAGAAGATTAAAATACTGGCGTGCGATAGGGTTGTGCCCGACAGCAGCAATGGAACTGCTGCTGGATCTGACTCCGTTGCACCTTGTTGTGGAGAAGGCTGCCAGATCGGTGATTGTAAGGTTCAGCAAGGAAGGAATAGGCAAAGGTAAAATAATCGGGAGCAGAGACCGGGACAGCCTCACTGCCAAAATTACCTGGCTGGAAGCACCAATAGACGAAATGGTATGCAAATACCATTTCGAGAAAAACTACACACCAATGTGTAGTAGTAAAGCCGATTGGAACGACGAATCATGAGCATACCACATAGAGCAAAATGCTTTTAAGTAGTATACAGGTGGTTCGAAGACAAACTGGTGCAGGACTGTTAGGACCTCATACCAAATACTTCCAAGTCCGTGGGAAAATTCCCAAGTATCTTCCAATCAGAGGTACACGCAATCAAAAGATATGCAAAATTTACCCTCAACAGAAATTATCGCAAAAAGCGAATTGCAATCCTGTCAGACAGCCAAGCAGCCATCATGGCAATTAGCTCATACACCATCAAATCCCAACTGTTGTGGGAACGCTAAACAAGCTTGGAAGAGAAAATAAAGTAACGCTATGCTGGGTACCAGGACACACTGGTATAGACGAAAACGAAGAAGCCAATCACCTAGCAAATAAGAGATCCAGTTAACCTTTTATAGGCCCGGAACCCTTTTGCGGTATGAGTGTGAACACCATCCACAAAAGTTGAAGAGTATTAGATAAAGAAATAAGCGAAAAATGGATGAAAACCTGGAAAGAACTTCCAGGCTTGAGAGAATCCAAAGTAATTCTGTGATCTGTTAACCTGAAAAGAACAAAAGCTTGCCTGAAACTAAACAGGAACAAGCTTAGTTTTCTGACAGCAGTCTTGACGGGACAGTGCAGACTGAGAAAACATCTCAAGACCCTAGGTCTAGAGGAAGATTACAGATGCAGATGCAGATTATATGTGGTTCAGCACGGGAAACCCCCATACATTTGCTCAAAGACTGCGGAGCACTACTCCGCAAGAGACAAATGTATCTTGGGGCCCACTGCTTGAACGCAGAGGAGTTGCAGTCCTTGAATCCCAGCCAGACGCTGAGATTCCTAAAGGAATCGGTGACATAGTCATCATAGCCAGAGGCAAGTTTGAGGGAACACTCTTTGAAATCGTATAGAGAGGCCTCAAAGTAACTAGTAGATGGTGTCAAACTGTTGCACTACTCCGCAAGAGACAAATGTATCTTGGGCCCCCCTGCTTGAACGCAGAGTAGTTGCAGTCCTTGAATCCCACCCAGATCCTGAGATTCCTAAAGGAATTGGACTAGAGGAGGCGCTATAAATGGGTAAGTATACCAACGTTTAGAGGAAGAGGGTGGGGTACAATAGATCTACGAAGGTCGCAGTAGAAGTCGTCACCTCCGAAACTACAATCTACAATGCAAAGACCGTTATCCAAGCTATGGGAGCACTTACTCGTTATTACGTTACCACTTTATGTACAAAAGTTTACATTAACAATTAATTTAAATTTGTTTTGTACGTTGGTTTTGGTAGTTGTTGTTAATTATTACGGGTACTTTAAAAGTACGTCATGCTGACACTTCCAAATGTGCCAATTATAACAATTAAATTGAGCGTCTTTCAACTGTTCTTAATTTTATTTGTATGTAATTTCCTATTTGAAGTTTATGGAAGCACAAATTAGCACCTGCTAATTGTTTTGAGTAGTATATATGCTAGGAGTCAAAGGAGTGGAAGCATTAATCTTTTGGATTGCGCCCGCTCCTTAGTGTTTTGGGCAAACTGGGAGTTAGTGAGTTTAAACTGGGAACTTGGGAGTTAGCTGGATGATCTCCACCGCAATTAATGCATATTGGCTGATTGCAAGGCGTATCCTCGTCTCTTCGAGGCCTTCTCCGTCTCTTTTAGTTGCAATATGTCTGACTTCAGATTCACATACATTGCCGCTCTTTAGTTCTTCTGATATTTCCTCCTCGGAGACATTGCGAAGGTCCCGGCGCACATTGCGTAGAATTTTTCGAAAACTCGTACGATTAAAATTCCGTATTTAGAAGTTTTTCACGTCGCTGATCAGTCGCTAGCAATTATCTCTAGCATTACTAAAAACAAAATGTCGGGTCCAATATGGCGGACAATTTTCTGAAAAACTTAGTCATTAGGATATTCACGTTGTAGCAGATACCTACATATAGGCAGTTTTTGGCATTCATTACAATTCTGATTTCAGACAATATTACCAAAGCGATGTACGTAAACTAGCCCGGGATATTTTTATCGATTCATTATTTTTATAGCTTTGTGTCAATGCATTATTTAAATTATTAAATATTTTTTTTTATAAAAAAGGCTTCCAGACGCCGTTAATATTTGTTTTCTTGATTGCGAATACTGTTATTTCAACAAAATTATAAAAACACAATTTTATACGTTTCAAAATTTATTTGTAGGACACTACATATGTTTCACCACAGTATAAAACCGTGTTTTATTAAAATTTTATTAAAATGAAGTTTTAACAAGTAAGTCCACAACTAATCAATTATTTAAACTGTTATTTAATAATGTCGACACATTCAGGATCACCCTCTGCTTAATGCAGAGTTAAACTTACACACTCAAATAAATTGGCAGCGGTTACGCGGCGAGCGTGTTTTGAAAAATTCGGACAGCTGATTGGTAATCAGCGAAGTAAAAACCGCTAAATTCGCAATTTCGCAAAAATGGGATTAGCATTTAAAAATAACTTCCGCCATGATAAATCCAACATTTTATTGACATATTGGTGATCAGCGTCGTAAAGAACCCCTGTAATCAAAATTTTAGATATATAGGACGATGCATTCTGTTTTCATACTTTCTCGACAACTCTGCCCATGTACTGTGCGGCAGTATATTGCGCCTTTACTGTAATTAAGTGTTTCGTGTGCTTGAACTTCAACTAGATAGTAGTCGCATAAGGTTTTAATTTTGTTTAGTCTTCAAGTTTGTTTGTCTTAGTTTTTAAAAAAGTTTGTCTTAGTTTACTAAAAGATCATCTACATTTTTTTAATAATTGTCAATCACCAATTACATTATATTTACTTGCTAATCCTAAACGGATTCTCTTTACCGAAGATTCCGTCAGTTTTCTTTATTATCAGGAAATGGGACTGAACCGCCGTTATTTGGTTAATCGCTCCGTGCACAACCGCACTTAGAGTCACCCGTGGCCAAAAAGACAACTTCGTGTGGAATAATAGTGTAAAAAAGCAACAGGTAAAAACAAATCAAAAAATTATATATACAATATTTGACAGCAAAAAAATTATTGCTTTTTTAATACGTCAATTATGTAATAAGATACTACCGAGATAATTATAAATTAAATTCATAATGGATGAAACTATTAAAACTGGCTTTGAAAATTTTTTCCACTCTTGGCTTTAATAAACAGAAAATTGTGAATAGTGTAAAACTAAGTGAGAATAACGTTGTTGATGTTGAAGAGTTTTGAATTGAAAATCAAGGAACTACAATTAAATGTAAGTTTTTTCGGCAAACTAATGTTACTGAAGCTCCATATAAAGTACAATTGCAAGTATGTTGAGATTATTTATTAAATAACTAATGTCAATATATATATGTATTGACCTGTATTCGACAGGATTCGTTTGGGAGACATTCTACATATAGTAATCGAAAACAAGGCACCGGCGAACACAACGAAAATAATCCATAACCTAAAAACAATAACGTAACAAAGGTTAAAGCAGGAAATCAATTCAAAGTAACAGATCTTAACCCCGGATACAGACTGGGCAACAAAAGAATTGGTATGGTGTGTTACGCTGATGATGCAGCAATTATTGCCGAATCAGAAAACGACCTACAGAGACAACTCTTCCAGTTCTTCCAAGTAAGCCGCCAACTCCATATGAACATCTCTATCAACAAAACCAAATCTATGACAATCGCGAAAGATCCGCTCAAATGTAAGCTAGTGGTAGAGGATAATCCCATAGAACAGGTGATACAATTCCAATGACCTGGGCATAGGCATATCAAGCACCCCCGACACAGTTAAAGACCTGAGGAGCCAGATTAATAAAGTATCCGCACTATCAGGATGCCTACGAGATATAGTCTGGGCAAACCCGTACATTTGCAAAGATAGCAAAATTAGAATCTACAAGGCTTGTATCAGACCGATCATGACGTACGGTACAGAAGCCCGCGAAGACACCAACAAGATGAAAAACATGCTAAGGTTGGCCGAAATGAAAACACTAAGAACAATAGTGGGGAAAACAAGAAGAGACGTAGTAAGAAACGCAGATATCAGAGAACAATGCGAAATACAAGACATTGTGATATGAGGAAGACAACGTAAGAGGTAGTGGTACAATCATATAAGAGGGATGGAGAACAGACTTCCGAAAATAGTCCTAGAAAAGAACCCTCCCGGCTCAAGACCTCCCGGGAGACCACCTAAAAGATGGAGAGATAGTTGACAATCTACCTCTCAGGAAAAGATGCATAGGCGGCTCCAGAATTCCAACTCCAACTCCAACAGATCTCCAAGAATTTGAAGAATTTTGTTTTATTTTAGGTTTGATAGTTTTCATTTGGCATTCGGATTTATGCGTGGAGAATTTTCCATGTACAGATATTTAAAATACAAACGAGTTTCAGTATGTTAAAACGTTCACTGTTACAGTGACCAGTAACAGTAACCAGTAACCAGACGATAATTGAAGACATGCTTCATATGTGCAAAAATCACTTTTTTCCAGGAGGAGTAAAACACGAATTTCCATGAGAAGTGTAGGAATCTTTTATAGTAATCTTTATTTTCTATTACATATCACGTTATCTTCCTTATCCAGTAAATGGACTAATCCTCCGCTTATCCAGTAAATGGAGGGAACATATATCCTTTTGCACGATCCGTTTATTCGCTCCTAGGGCAACGGCACTAGCGCCGAAGGTGATACTTTTATGAACTTCATGTTTAGTTATATTGACATATAACTAAACATGAATTAATTTAACGGTATTTTGTAATATATTGACATTTTGTTCATCGGCAGTCTTCGATTCACTAGTGTTCTTGTTAATAATATCAATCAGTGCATGCTTGAGAAACGGATGTGTCTTGCACTTAACATATTGTTTATCATTCAACAAACAAAATAGTAGATTATAATTAAATCTTCATAATACATATATAAATATATATATATATATATATATATATATATATATATATATATATATATATATATATATAATTATATATATATATATATATATATATATATATATATATATATATATATAAAATATAATTCGCATTGTTCTCTGATATCTGTGTTTCTTACTATGTCTCTTCTTGTTTTCCCCACTATTGTTCTCAGTGTTTTCATTTCGGCCAACCTTAGCATGTTTTTCATCTTGTTGGTGTCTTCGCGGGCTTCTGTACCGTACGTCATGATCGGTCTGATACAAGCCTTGTAGATTCTAATTTTGCTATCTTTGCGAATGTACGGGTTTGCCCAGACTATATCTCGTAGGCATCCTGATAGTGCGGATGCTTTATTAATCTGGCTCCTCAGGTCTTTAACTGGGTCGGGGGTGCTTGATATCATTGGAATTGTATCACCTGTTCTATGGGATTGTCCTCTACCACTAGCTTACATCTGAGCGGATCTTTCGCGATTGTCATAGATTTGGTTTTGTTGATAGAGATGTTCATATGGAGTTGGCGGCTTACTTGGAAGAACTGGAAGAGTTGTCTCTGTAGGTCGTTTTCTGATTCGCAATAATTGCTGCATCATCAGCGTAACACACCATACCAATTCTTTTGTTGCCCAGTCTGTATCCGGGGTTAAGATCTGTTACTTTGAATTGATCTCCTGCTTTAACCTTTGTTACGTTATTGTTATTTAGGTTATGGATTATTTTCGTTGTGTTCGCCGGTGCCTTGTTTTCGATTACTATATGTAGAATGTCTCCCAAACGAATCCTGTCGAACGCCATTGTTAGGCCAATGAAGAAAATATACGCTAGCATACTGTACTCTGTAGCCTTTTCTTTTATTTGTTTTATTATGAATACTGCGTCTGTTATTGACCGTCCCTTTGTGAAGCCCTGTTGTTCTTCAGCATTTTTAATTTGCGTTTCCAGTCTGTCCTTAAGAATACACGTGAATAGTTTCATTGTTGTATTTAAGAGGGTTATTCCTCTAAAGTTGTGTGGGCAGGTTTTTAGTCCTTTCTTAAATATGGGTAAGATAATGCTATTATGCCATTAAACCGGAGTTTCCGTTTCGTTCAGGATTTTGTTAAATAGTTGCGATAGTTTCCTTGCGAATTCGTGGTCTCCATATTTTAACAGCTCGTTAGGGATCCCGTTCGGCCCGGGTGATTTTCTGTGTTTTAATTTCTTGAGTTTTACTTCTATCTCTTCGTCAGTGACTATACTACTTATATCTGTTTCGTATTCGTTTATATTCAGCGTTTCTTTAGCATCTTAGAGTTCTTTAAAATGCTGTTGCCATGTCTCTATTGGCACTCCTTTGGTCTGCACGAACTCTGACCGAACGTTTACTTTTACTCGTTTTTTTTACTGCTCCGAAGCATTTTCCATACTTTGCTTTAAGCGCCATACATGTCGTTGTCCATGTCGCTAGTGAATTTAGCCCAATGTTCTCTTTTGAATGATTTTATTCTTGCGTTTACTCTGTTTCTTACTTGGACATATTTTGCGTGAGTTTTTTTCCGACGGTGCGCTTTTGTATGTTAGGTAACATTTCCGTTTTAATTAAGAGAGTTCTTTTACCTCTTGGCAGAACGACGCGTTGGTGTGGTTTGTCGCTTTCATATTAATTTTACGCTTTCCAATCGCTTCCTCGGCTGCATTTTTGATGCATTTCTCAATATTTTGCCAGCTCTATTCTACTCCCCAATCAGGTTTTAAATCTACCTCTTATAATTTGTTGGTAATCCTGTTCTCATAGAGGGGTTGTTAGCGACTCCATATTGTACTTTTCGATTAACTGTGGAGGTTTTCTCTTTTGTTTAGGATTTTTAGTAGTATCTTGCATAAAACAATATTGTGCTCAGTCCCCAGGTTAGCGGATGTTAAGGCTCTGACGTCGAGTACTTGTGAGGGTGTTATCACTCGATTTGTGAGTATGAAGTCTATCATCGATCGCTGGCCTCGATTGTTATTGAAGGTGTATTTGTGCTGGTCTTTAAGTGGGAAGTACGTATTGTTCATCCTCATTTTGTTTCTAGCGCGGAAGTCTCTTAGTGTTTCGCCGATTTCATTAATTATGGCTTCGTTATACTTTTGCTTTATACCTGGTATGACATCGTAACCGATCCGTGCATTAAGATCTCCGAGTATGATAATTTCTTGTTTAGTATTTATTTTGTCTATGACGTTTTGTAGTTGCTTGTAGAAGTTTTTAGTTCCTGCTGTGTGCTTAGACATACGTGTCTTGGGCATACGTGCTTATAAAGTGTGTTGTGGTTCATTTTTAGGGAGATTTTTAATATTCTGTCGATGATGTATTCGATGTCTTCGATGCTTTGTGTGTATTTATCGTGAAGCAAAATTCCAACACCTGAGTGTGCTCTTTCTTGTTTTGCTTTTCCACAGTATATTAGTATGAATTCTCCATATTTTGATGTTCCTTGCCCCTTTTTCCTTGTCTCAGAGATAAAGCAAATGTCAATATTATGCTTCTTCATTTCTATTATGATCTCTTGATTTCTTCCGTTCCACGATCGCGATTATGTTCCAGCACGCGATTCGTGTGATGCGGTGTTTAGGTTTTCTTTTGCCAATTCGTTCTCCGATTCGTTTTTCCAATGTTCTTGCGTATGTCGTCATCTGATAGTTCCGTCCGGTTTCCGATGCTGTATCTTCAGTTCTTTGAGTCAATATGGGGTTTTACCTCAGGTAGGTAGCAAACCTCACCTGGGAACACTCCGCCTTTATCCGGGCTTGGGAAAGGCAGAGCCGATGAGCTACTCAGTCCACCCATCGGATGACTCAGGCGGAGTTTGAAAGAACGATATATGTTCCAGTAAAACACCCATTGTATATATTATACAGGATGTTAGGTAAACATCCGGCAAAAATTCAAGAGGTTATTACTTGGCCTATTCTAAGAATATTTTCTCTTATGATGATTTCTGAAAAACGAATATACACGGTGAACAAAATTTGCGACAACCATATTCGATATTAGTTGAAAACATTAATGTAAATAAAAGTATGGCGTACGCCAATGAGTTTATCAAGTACAAAAAAATAATGAGTTTATCTCCGAAAACATTCATTGATGTCTTCCTGAAACAGGCACATTGAAATGAAATGGAAGTCCAGGAAGATTAATGACAGCAAGAACGGTACAACTGGAGCAGAACGGTGCTGGATATGATAGAGGAAGATTCAAGTACATATACTCGACAAATTGCCAATACTTTGAATGCAAGTAACTGGACAGTTTGTAAAATTCTTAATGTCAATTTGTTGTATCCATAACACATTAAACGTGTTCTGGCACTACTACTTACTGATTATCATCCACGTATTGCGTTATGTCAATGGCTTTTGCAAACATTTAATTCTAATCCCTCAATTCCTGACACAGATTATTTTGACACCAATGAAGCCAGTTTGTAAAAAAATGCAATAAAGAATTTTCATAACAACTATGTGTGGGCAAATGAAAATCCGCATGACGTCTGTGAAGATAGATTTCAACATCAGTTCTCCTTGAATGATTGGGTTGGAATCGTGGGTGAGTATTTAATTGGACCGGTATTTCTACCAGTAAGATTTACTAGCGAGAAGTATCGCAACTTTTTGGAAGAAACACTGCCCGAGTTTCTGCAGGATGTACCATTGGCGTCAATAATTGCAATGTGGTTTATGCAGGATGGTGCACTACCACGTTTCAGTTTGGTTGTTCGTTCATTTTTTAGCAGCAACATACAACGATCGCTGGATTGGTCAAGGTGGGTCGCACGCATAGCCTGAATCTGAATCTTTAGCCATATCTAAAGTCATTAATTTACGCTACTCCAGTGGAGAATTTGGATCAGTTGCGAAATCGGATGTGTTTGAAAGAGTTCGGCACTCAATGGCGAGAAGACTGAATGCTTGTATCCAGGCTGGAGGAAGTCATTTCGAACATTTATTGTAGATTGAGCAACTTTACATGTACTTTTTGTTTAATAAAATGTTGTACTGTCGCAAATTTTGTTCACCCTGTATCTTCGGAACAAAGGGGTTTTCAGAATTCATTAGATAAAATCATCAGATAAAATATTCTTAGAATATGCCAAGGAATAACCGCTTGAATTTTTGCCGCATGTATACCTAACACCCTGTATACAAATACAAAACAAGTTTAAAATTATAGTTAATCATTGAATCGCTTAATGCAAAAAGGGCTTCAGTCCAAATTTTATAAAAATGGGTTCAATATATTTTCTTAGGAGCGGTCTATATTTACATTGATTTGTCCTAAAGGACTTCATTCTAATGATTGTTTGTGATATGTAAATAAGCAATGATAGGCAATAATAGGATATGTAAATAAGCAATGTATAAAGGGCTTCAATCCAGGGCTAATCTGATCTGGTGTTATGTCTGTCGTGGTCAGAATAAATATCACTGCATCTCACACATGCTTCTTGCGTATATAACTTGTAACGTTATGAAAAATCGAGTTTTATTTTTAAAAACCTAGATTCATATACTTAAAACTTAATTTATGTAAATTGAACATCAGTCCGAAACTTTAAAATGTATTTAAAAAATATTGATAGGTGATTTTGTTACATAAATGACATTTTAAAATGTGTATTATATCATACAATTACATTATTGTATTACGTTATCGTTTATAACTTTATGAAAACTCGATTTTTAATTAAAAAAGAATCATATTAATTTCTGCAAAAAGAACATCAGTGCAAAATAAATTTATAAATCCTTGATTTTGTTACTTTAATCACATATAAATAACATTATAATCTAAACAGTGTTCAATAAAAACAATTATATTTTCTCTTTAAAGTAGCCCTTAGTAGTGAGAGCTAGGATTTAAAAAGGCTTGTTACATGAAGCAGTTCAAGTATTTGTAACATAAAAACAATAATATTTTTAATGATAACATTTATTGAAGAGAGAAAAGTGGTTAATTGTCATTTAATCGCATAGAAAGTTTAATTCGATTGTGGGAACCTTGAACTTTAATATAAAAAAAACAAAATATGTATTATAATTATAAAGTGTTTACTTTTTAATACGGTAGGTACTCTGGAATGTATCAACCGCAAATAAATAAAAAGTTGTTTGACTAACAATTTCGCACACTTAAAAAGTTTGAGGTATAATTAGGAAGTATAGAGAGATGGTAAAATCTTCCGACTTTTATGGCGAAGGATTTATATAGTTGTAAATATTTCCTGTTTTCTGAGAAAACATCCACGTTTTGTATTTAAAATGAATGACAGCATTGTATATAATGAATTTTTTTATAAAATAATTTCAAATTTTACGCCACATAATATTTAATATAAATCTTTGTCAATTTATTTAATTTTCAACAGAAAACAACGAACATAATATATTTTTATAATGAAAGGATATAAGATGCCTATTAACAACAAGACAATAACAAGAATATTGAAATTAAGTGCAATTTCACAATAATTTTCAAGTCTCTGTTACAAATGAACAAAGTTAATTAAATACAGGTTATTAATTTACCGGTTTACAGGTTTGCCAGATTTTAGGTTGTTTAATTGAACGCAAATATTTTGTTTACAGTAAATTAACTAATTTAAAATTAATAGGTTATACAAATTTATGGAAGAAACACAATTCCTAATTTTGAAAATCATATTTAATGTTTAAATTGAGTTTGTCCCTAAACTTTTAAATTGCAATATATTACGAAAATACTAACAATTAATAGAATTTATTACTAGTTTCATAAAAGGTAACATTTTTTGTTAAAACTAAAAACAATTTTCTGATGATTTGTTCTGGCAATTTCATATTTTCATCATTCACTATGTGCAGCAACAACATACCTCTTATTAGCAGCTTATAAGATGAGTTTTGAAAACTGAAATAATAATGTTTGAAAATCGGAGGTTGTCATATACACCGGATAGAAAAGCTTTATTGAATTAACTCCAGTAAACGAAGATGATGCAATTCCAGTGATATTCACAACTTGATAATCGGTCGTGCTTCAAAAATATAAGCACAAATGCCGCTGTAGCTTAAACTATTTGTGTTTTGTGAAACTACAGTAGGGCCTTGATAATCCGAACACCAACATTTATATACTGTTCAGATTAATGAGGCGTTCGGATTATAGTATGTAGATATTTTGAAAGGTGTTTTTTGAAATGGAACAAAGATCTTTATAATTGAAAGTAAATGCAAATTTTAATCATTAAGTACATATGTATTACACTTTTAAAAAAAAATTAGCATAGTACTTTGACAAGTGGTGTTTAATGACAAAGTAAATGCTTTATCCCTCAACTTACGCAATAACATTTTTTCTGAAATTGAAATATCTACTTGATCCGCCCATTCCAAACATTCGTTTAATGCAGACACAACTCGAGTATGTGGAATCCTTTCAATTGCTTCCGATTCCTCTAATACTTCTTCGTTTTCGCTATCAGTCTCATTTAGTATTTGTCTTACTATGTCTTCATCAGTTAAGGGCTCCTGACAATCAATGTTGTCATTACTTGATAAGAAATTGTTAATCTCCTCTTCTGAAAAGCCTCTGTTACGGAAAATGTTCAATGGAAGGTCATCTTCAGGGTCAAAGTCATCCAGATCTTGGCCAGAAGTTTCCTCTGGTTTGAATAACGAGGGCCACAGAGGCTTTTTTGATCAGATTTGTGGACACTTGCTGCCAACATTGAGCCAGAGAAAATACAGCATCTTTCATGGTGTTTTTTTAAGGATTTCAGATAATGTGCATTCTGAATCAACTTCTTGCTGACCAAAACTTATAATTGGAGTGTTTTTTTGTATGTTGCTTTAATGTTCTGGATTACGTTTTGATCCATGGGTTGAATTAAGGCTGTACAGTTAGGGGGCATGTATAGAACAGCGAAATTTTCGTCAATCGACTGAAGATCTTCTTCTTGGGGACGCGCCGATGCATTATCAGGAAGCAGAAGTGCCTTTAGCGGTAGGTTCTTTTTCGAAAAATATTTCTTTACTTCAGGAATAAAATGCACCTTCAGCCAGTCTAAAAATATTGCTTTTGTAACACAAGCACTTCTTTGACCTGAGTAATGAACTGGCAATTTTTTAATTGACACAAATGCACGTGGTCTTTGTGCTTTACCAACAACCAGCAAGGGCAGTTTGTGTGTTCCGCTTGAGTTCGCACATGGCATAAATGTTATCCTTTCTTTCGACATCTTTGAACCAGATGCACTACTCTCTGACCTAGATGCCAAAGTTTTATCTGGTAACAATTTCCAATACAAGCCCGATTGATCCGCGTTATAGATTTGATCGGCAGTTAAATTTTTCTTCCTAATTATGTCTATGATTTTTTCCTGGAAAGGTTTCACAGCTTCTTTATTATTGGACAGTTTTTCACCACTAAGTTTGGTTAAGTAAGGCGTTCGGATTATCGGCGGTTCGGATTATCGAGGCTCTACTGTATTTCATTTCAAAATCGTCCTTGTTGAAAATCCTATACGTTTTCGATTTTTCCATTCGATATACATGTCAAAACCGCTCAGAAAGATGAACAGCATGAAGCATAAAATTTATACAAAACTAAAAGTTTTCATTGTAAAAATTTTAATTTTTCACACCGAATTGAAAGCTTGTTATTATAACTTGTTATTCAAAATTATTTCAATTTAAACACTTTACACGACTCGAGTTTCGACTGATGAAGGTCATTTCAAGTCGAGGGTCACTACGTTCACTTTCAGTTATATTAGTCATTCTATTTTTTTTAGAAGTTTATATAATTTTGTTAACCTTTACTTAACGAATGCTCTCATATGTTATGATTGTTACCTATTACTACTAGTGATATTAAGACTGACTATTAAGACTGGCTCATTCTTCCTAGTAGATTGTAGATTTGGTGGTGACTTGTTTTGCGACTTTCATAGATCTATTGTGATGATCTACCCCACCCTCTTCCTCCAAACGTTCGTATACTTACCCATTTAGAGCGCCTACTCTAGCCCCGATTCTTTTAGGAATTTCAGGATTTGGGTGGGACTCAAGGACTGCAACTCCTCTGTGTTTAGGCAGTGGGCTCCAAAGTATATTTGTCTCTTGCGGAGCAGTGCGCCGCAGTCTTTTAGCAGATGTATGGGGGTTTCCTCTGCTGAGCCACATAATCTGCATCTGCCATCTTCCTCTTGTCCTAGGGGATTCAGATGTTTTCTACGTGTGCAGTGTCCCGTTAGGACTCCTGTCAGAATTGTACTCTTTTCCTATATAGCTCCAGGCAAACTTTTCTTCTTTTCTGGTTAAAAGATCCTAACATTACTTTGGATTGGCTTACCTTGGAACGTCTTTTTAGGTTTTCATCCATTGTTCTCTTATTTCTTCATCTAAACTTTTGTGGATGGTGTTCCTACTGATACCACAAAGGGGTTCCGAACCTATAAAGGGATTACTAGATCCCTTATTTGCTAGTGGATTTGCTTCTTCGTTTCCGTCTAACCCAGTGTGTCGTGGTACCCAGTATAGTGTTTAGTACAAAGTATTTTTAGTTCATTTTCTCAGCCGAGCTTGTTTAACTTACCCATACTAGTTTGAATCTGATCGTGCATTGCCTTGATGGCTGCTTGGCCATCTGACATGATAGCAATTCTTTTTTTTTCATCAATTTCTGTCGAGGTTAAATTTTGCACATTTTTCGATTGCACGTACCTCTGTTTGGAAGATACTTAGGTAGATTCCCATAGATTAAAGTATTTGGTACGACGTCTAAACACCCCTGCAATAGTATCTTCCTTTTTCTAGGAACCATCCATATACCACTTGAAGCATTTTGCTCTATGTGGTATACTGAAGATACTGAGACTCCTACACATTCGTAAGGACATTATAAATTTAGGGGCATCTATGAACATGATCATCTTGCCCCTAGAAGTAGAGGAATCATCTTAGACACCTGAGTATACAAGATGATTCTTTGGCAGTGTTTTATTAAATGTGAATTATAATAATGATAGATCTAAAATTTTTAAATTTTGAGCATGGACAACAGGTAGACAGATTTTACTATGAATAATCGCATTTACATCTGCATTAAGTTGAATTTCGTTTAAAATACAAGTTTTTCCTTAAGTGAATCATCTCGTACACCTTTTTATGTACTAAAAATTAAAAAAATATATTTATATTAAAAAAATATTAAGTGAAATCCGAATTGAAATGTTTACTCCCGGTTTTCTAAATTAAAAAAATCAAATTTCTAGTTAATAATAACCGCCAAAAAGAATATTTAACTCTCTAAAAAAACTAACATTATACAGGGTGAAAGGTAAACATGCGGCAAAAATTATATGGGTTATTCCATGACCTATTCTAAGAATATTTTCTTTTGTGATGATTTCTGAGAAATCCTTTGTTTCGAAGATACAGGGTGAACAAAATTTCCTTTAGTAACAAAATTTTATTATCAAAAAGTACATGTTAAGTTGCTCAATCTGCAATAAATGTTCGAAATGACTTCCTCCAGCCTGGATACAAGCATTCTATCTTCGTCCCATTGAGTGCCGAACTCTTTTAAACACACCAGGGTTGTTTCTAATTGAGTTAGACTCATCAGTCATCTGATTTCGCAATTCGTCCAAATTCTACGCTGGAGCAGCATAAATTAATTACTCTATATGCGCCATAAGAAATAATCCGAGGGGTGAAGTCTGAAGATCGAGCAGAACAGGCATGTGGTCCGCCTTGGCCAATCCAGCGATCTCCGTATGTTATTGTTAATAAATCACGAGCAACCAAACCGAAATGTGCTGGTGCACTATAGTACATAAACCACATTGCAATTCTTGTGTTTCGGGCAGTTCTCGGGCAGTGTTTCTTCCAAAAAGTTGCGATACATCTCGCCAGTAAGTAATGCTGGTAGAAATTCCGGCCCAATTAGATAGTCACCCACAATTCTAATCCATAACTGCCCACGCATGGTTGTTATGAAAATTCTTTTTTTAATTTCTTGAGAGACTGGTTTCATCGGTGAAAAGAATCTGTGTCAGCCATTTTTGTAACCTAATGTTTACAAAAGCCATTGACATAATGCAATGCGTGGACGATAATCAGCAGATAGTAGTGCCCAAACACGTTGAATGTAGTATAAATACAATAAATTGCCTTTAAGAATTTTCCAAACTATCCAATGACTTACATTCAAAGTATTGACAATTTATCGAGGTACTTGGATCATGTCCGGCACATTCTGTTCCAGTTGTACCGTTCCTACTGTCATTAATCTTCCTGCCCCTCCATTTCATTTCAATGTGCCTGATTCACGAAGACGTCGATGAATGTTTTCGAAGATTTCTCGCTCGGGGATATTACGTCTAGGAAACCGTTCAATGTACAATCGTCTAGCTTGTAATGAATTTCCATCAGCAAATCCATACATGAAATGCATTTCAGTCATCTCGGCATTTGTATACATGGTAGAGGACTTCACTAACTATTAAAAACACGTCAAACAGCAAAACGTCACTCAATGTTAATAACTGCCACCGATACCAGTGATGATTACTGACGAGACGTATCCAAATGAAATCAACTTGTACCTTAGTAGATAAAACAGCCGTTCCAAGTTATCGTCAACAGTTTATTGTACTTAATAAACTCATTAATTTGTTGTACTTGATAAACTCATTGGCGTGCGCCATTCTTTTATTTACATTAATGATTTCAACATATATTAAATATGGTTGTTGCAAATTTTGTTCACACTGTATCTTCGAAACAAAGGGGTTTATCAGAAATCATCATAGGATAAAATATTCTTTGAATAGGCCTAGGAATAACCCAATAACCAAATTAGGAATATTTGCCGGATGGTTATCTTACACCCTCTATATTATGTTTTCAAAAAATCTATTCCTCAAATATCAATTCTGTAAAGACTTACATTGGCAAATACGCTTCATAGAAAAAAACTGATATACATTCATCCAGAGCACACAAATATATAATTAATCCAAACATGAACAAAATTCGGAGTTTAACATTATTTTCAGTGTCCACTTCAGCTGAAATGCCCGCCTTATAATTGATAATTTTATAGTTATCTAGACAAAACCTGTTTTTGTTAAAAAATGACGACAATTCTTTCAATGGGCCACGAACAAAGATTTGAACTCGTAATAACAAATCGGTAACACAATTTAGAAATATTTGCACAATTTACAAACCTTTTTTGTTGAATTACTCATCAAATATTTTTTTCAAACTTGTCTGTATATGTATATAATAATTTATTTATTGCATTTCGAGTTGACTAACCCATAAATTACACGATTTCTGCGAAGAGCAAAATATATTGTTTTAATGTGTAATCGCGATGGAATTGCAAAAAATATGAATCCATTGCCAATGTGAGCAATTCAAGGTCGAATCTTAATAACTTTCAACATAACTTTCAACAAATAAAATAAATTATGAAACTCTTTCCGGAGAAAAGCATGTTAGAGCTAATTAATTCTGAAACAATTCGCTTTACAAATTCACTTATTAATTATTTGTTTTTTAATTAGTTTTGTGTTAATTCTGTTGTAACAGTGAAAACATTTTTATATTATTGGTTATTCAGTGTAAAATTACTAGACGTAAACACATATGGAACTCACTAATAATTATGGTATGACTAATTTCATTGACATGCCCGGCGAAGTAAATGATTTTGTTGAATAAGCTTATATAACAACTGACTCTCATATTGGAACAAATGCAAATCTGTATAAAGAATTCGACAAAAAACATTTAGACACGGCAGCAATAGCAGCTTCCAGGTGTAAGGTATATGGTACCTTATGGCAAAACACCAATTACATTTCGCCAACTAAAAATTTATTTTATTGAAAATTGTTTAAAGGAAACAAACTACTAAAGAATTTATGCTAAGACTGAAAAGTATTAAAATGATTTATTCCATTACATAATAATACGATGATTTAAACACAGTTCTTTCAATTATAAATGTAAATTATCAGTTATTACCATATTATCGCCTCTTAGCCGCTTCTACGTCAGACGGTGTACGTAAGTTGAACCGAATTACGTAAATTTTGTTATTTTGTGATTATTTATTGCAGGATGTGGTAGATTTGGCAGTTTGTATTTGCCTATATACACATGTTGATATAATTTAAAGCAATTAATAATTGCACAGCTTTTTCATGTCACGTACACAATTTTATGCACAATGACGCAGAAACGATTGTATGGTTCGCTAAGTACAAGACTGGAAGACAAGACCAGACAAAACCAAGAAAGACCAGGCAAGACCAGACAAGAGCAGAAAAGGCCAGACAAAACAAGACAAGACCAGACAAGTCCAGACATTACAGACAGCCAGACAAGACCAAACAAAGACCAGAGAAGACGAGACAAGTATAGTCAAAACCATATAAGTCAAGACAAGACCAGACAAGACGAGGCAAGAACAGACAAGGTCAGACATGACCAGACAAGACCAGAAAAGACTAGACAAGACCAGACAAGACCAGACAAGACCAGACAAGACCAGAAAAGATCAGAGAATATCAGACGAGACCAGAGAAGACCAGAAATGACCATAGAAGATTACAGATGACCAAACTATATCAGAAAAGATCTGCCAGCTTATACTTTTGTACAATTTTCAAATTACCAACAATTTAATTAAACAAATATATATATACATATATATATATATATATATATATATATATATATATATATATATATATATATATATATATATATATATATATATATATATATATATATATATATATATATATATATATATATATATATATATATTGGTAATTTGAAAATTGTACAAAACTATAAGCTGGCAGCTCTTATCTGATATAGTTTGGTCATCTCTAATCTTCTATGGGCATCTCTGGTCTCGTTCTTCTTCATCTTCTATAGCTCTACAGCCCTAGGTGGGCCTTTGCTTGAGTTAGGTTGCTGTTAACCAATTGCAACCAGTTTCTCACACCTAATATCTTTAGGTCGTCGATGAAGTCATCTCGCCATCTCTTACGTGGTCTACCCCGAGCTTTTCTTTCATGTGTACTCCAGTTCATCAGTATTTTCGGTCCTCGGGTGTTTTCCATACGCATAACATGTCCAAACCATTGTAACCGTAGTGCCTTTACATGCCTTACGATGTCCGTTTCTCCAATTAGTCGTCCAGTTCATGGTTCATTCTGCATCTCCATGTACCACATTTCCTGTACGGGGCGAAGCAGATTCTGCGTAAATGCTTCTTTCGCAGACTCGTAGTGCGTTTTCGGGTCTAATAAATATGTTATAGATCTTGAACTTTGATTTGACGCATAAAAACTTCTCTCCCAGTAGCTTCTTATTCGCGTAATAAGCTCTCTTTCCTGCTACAATTCTCGCACTGATTTCTTCGCTGATTCTGTTGTCGTTAGTTATTTTCGACCCTAGGTAAGAGAAGGTTCTGACTTCTTCGAAATTAAATGCGTTGACTTGTAGTGACTCTGGCCAGGGTGTTGGATCCCTGGTACTTCTCATGAACTTAGTTTTATTCACGTTTATTACTAGTCCGGCTACGTTAGATTTCTGCTCTAAGGAGGCAGTAGCTTCTTTTAGGCTTTCTGCTGTTCGTGCTGATATAATTATATCATCTGCATATGCGCATAGCTGCTGAGATTTTGTGTTTATGTGGCCTATTATGTGCAGGTTTCTAATAACTGATTCAGGCATAAAGTTGAATAGCATAGCAGATAACGCATCACCTTGCCTGACCCCTGTCCTGATGTCGAATTCGTCCGTGAGTTTCGTCCGTGATGATACTAGTACTTGAGCACGTGTATTGTTTAGAGTTAAGTTTACCATTCTTATAAGTTTTTGAGGAATTCTAAGGGCAAGTAACTGGTAGCATAGTTCTTCTCTAGGCACGCTATCAAAAGCTTGTTTGTATTCAACAAACAGGTGGAACAAAGTTATGTTATGCTCATAACATTTTTCAAGCATTTGCCTTATTAGATGTATTTGGTCCGTTGTTGATCGATTCCTTCGAAAACCTCCTTGGTAGTCCCCAAGTATCTTCTCTTCGTATATTGATAGTCTTTTGTATATTACGCTGGATAATATTTTGTATTTGGAACATTTTTTCTTGTTTCCTTCCTTGTGGTTGGGAAAAATAATGCCTTTTCTCCAGTCACTTGGCATAATCTCTTTATTCCACACCCTGACAATAAGTTTATGGATCCTTTCCCACAGTGGTGCACCTCCATTTTTCAGAAGTTCAGTGGGAATTGTATCACTTCCTGGAGATTTATTGTTTTTAAGTTTGTGTATTTTCTCTGTATATATATATATATATATATATATATATATATATATATATATATATATATATATATATATATAAATGGTATATAAAAAGGCAGATAACGCTAACAATAACAATGTAATTTAACGGTAGGTGTAATCGATGATACTGTTATCGGAAATGGCTGCAATCCGAAATCGGCAAAAAACATCTCCTACATGTAGGTCAGGTGCAAAACTTAAATTTCAACATTTTTGCTAACAATAATCTCCTATTTTAGGGAAGTCACACTTGAAGGATACTCTAATAAATAAATAAAAACATTGGAGGAGTCAAGGTTTCGGAAACCTTTTACTTCTTTAATTCATTCAAAAGGTTTATTTGCAATCGAATAAAATTTTGTACTATAATCAATCTAATTACAATCATTTTAAGTGAAACTATGAGAATGAAACCAAATATATTTTAAAGTTATTTAACAACAAACAATCAACCTTTCTTAATCATCGGTTTTCGGCCAGCTTTTACTTTGACTTTTGTCGCTAAGCTTGACTATACTTGTCTGTCTGTCTGTTTTGTCTGTCTAGTATTGCTTTTGTGGTATTGTATATCTAGTCTTGTCTATTTAATCCCTTTTTGCCTTAGAATTAAGAATTATACATTAAGTGTATTATGTTTCTAGCACTTCCTATGTACTTATTTTTTCGTATAGAAAGAGAGATTTCGTAAAATTAAAAAAAAATTGTATAATATTGCATCGGTAATGGATTTAATATAATTTCCATCTCAATTTATTTTGAAACAAAACAAGAAATATTCGCCTACTTGCTTCTAACCACGGATTAATTAATACCTTGTATAGTATTATCGTTTTTTCGTTTTCGCACTTTTTTTATGATTCAAATATCTCTCTTGTTTTTTGTGGTCAACATTCCAGCACGCCGCATCATAAAACAAACAATTCCAGTTTTAAGTTCAAGGTTTCTATACACAAATCCAACTTCCTTCCTGTGTTATATTACAGATAAAATTTTTAAACATAATATTGTAATTAGATTTGGAAATCTCGTTTCATTCGCTGAATCTAATTTTTGAAATAATCATATTCTAATTCCTTCAAGCAATAACTGACTTTGCGAATCTAAATTAGACATATGCCTCATCGCCACACTTTTTCATTTTAACAAACTTAGAATCTAATTTTATTTTTCTTCACTAACATCATTTTCTTGCATTGCACGGTATTTTAAATTAGATTATTTAATTGTATATAATATTATTTATATATAATATTTTATTTCATTATTAAATAGTATATATATTTAATAATTCAGATAGTCAAATTCGAGATAGTAAAAGTCGTACGTATGAAAATCTCTCGTGTTCATCAAACATCAAACTAAGTTTATTGTTAAATAAAACGCGAACTTAAATAAAAAAATAAAAAAACAAAATTTAAATAATTTTAAATCGCATAGCAGTGTACTTGAGACCCACAAATAAATATATAGTGAAAGTGACTCAATAGTGAGAAATGTATTAATATTGTGATGAACATTTTTTACTACCATAAGAAGTCCTCACCTTCTGATAGTGCATTTTTTTGTTTGCCTGACGAGAAAAGGACAGGGCTGGACTCAAAAATATTTGGTGATATAAAATGAGGTGCTGGTCATGTAAAAAACCTCCTGAAAAGGAAAGAGAAATATTTACGTGTGATATCTGTAAAGATTTACAATGCAACGAGTGCTGTGGCTTAACCTCCTCTGAAGTGAAAGTTATGGAGCTCAAAAGTAGAGTTATGATCCTGACCTGCAGTAAATGCCAGAATCAGTCCAATTATGAATCTTTCCATGAAAGTTTACGGACAATGGAGCAAACAATGATTGGAGAATTCAAAACCTACAGAGTATTATTGAGTGGCAGAATAAAAAAATTTCAGAACAAGATGAGGTGATAAATAAAATACTAAAGTAAACAAATCTCAATGGTGCTGGTAGCAGTAAAAGCTTTGCCAACTCAGCAGCTCGAGAAGTCATTGAAAATACCGAAATCATAGTGATCAAACCTAGAGATAAGCAAGACAGTGATGTAACAAAAAGCGAATTAAAGGAAAAAATTGACCCCAAGGGTTTGGTGTGGAAAACATGAGAAGAGGAAAAGGAGGTTCTATCATTCTTAATTATACTAATTCAGTGGCAAAGCAGAAAATCAAGCAAGGGGTGGACAGTGACCTTGGAAATAAATATAGTGTGGCGGATGGAATACAAAAAAGTCCAAAAATTATTATTCGAGGCGTAGAAAAAGAATACATTGAGAATGATGATGGTGTTATAATAGAATGTATAAGAGAACAAAATGTATGCACATAGTCTTCCCTTGAGTGAGACATCCAAAGTAAGTACTATATTGCCCTTATCAACCTTGTCCTTCTGTTTATATTTCCTCTGCACCTCTATTATTGTAGACACGTCGATATGAAGGTATATCGACGAGTCTACAATAATAGAGGTGCAGAGGAAATATAAACAGAAGGACAAGGTTGATAAGGGCAATATAGTAATTACTGTGGATGTCTCACTGAAGGAAAGAATATGTGAACTGGGTAGGATCAACATTGGATGGAGAAGATGTATGGCGCAATAGTTTTTCAGTGTGCTGAGGTGCTTCAAATGTGCAAGATATGGACATACAGCTCAAAACTGTGAAAATAGCATAACATATTTCAACTGTGGAGGTATGCATAAATCAAATGATTGCCCTGATCCCGAAAACGTTAATTGCATAAATTGTGGTGAGACAAATAAAAGACTAAAAAATGTGCGTAAAAAAAAAGAATCTCTGAAGACACCCATGAGTGGAAACGTTCGTTCAGTGCAAAAACCTATGACAAGCTTTATCAATCATTATCAAATGAGACCTGGTTAAGTGTATTTAAATCAAAAAACGTTGATTATAATATAATCATATTATGTATACATATCGATTACACATCGGATTATATGCACTATCAACTTGCCAAAATATGCATGCGAATATAAATATAATAAAATACTATTTATTATTAGAATTTACTTATTTTTTACAATATACAGTAGTTCTTGTGGCAGTATACTATTGAATATTTTTTTCCATTTTGCGTCTCTAATGGACTCATAACAGCACTCATATGCGGGCGGTTATGGCTCACCGAGTGTTGTTATGAGTTAATTTTTTTAAGGTTGGCACTGAAATTCAGAGCTGTGTCAAATTTTCGGCGAGTTTTTAGGTTATGCGATGTGTGGAAATCGCGAATACACAAATTTAATTTATT
This sequence comes from Phosphuga atrata, assembly GCA_944588485.1. Taxonomy (NCBI): domain Eukaryota; kingdom Metazoa; phylum Arthropoda; class Insecta; order Coleoptera; family Silphidae; genus Phosphuga; species Phosphuga atrata. The sequence goes on from OX155893.1 coordinate 46,048,086, forward strand.
AATAGTAATAATACCACTCGTCGAGCCATAACCGCACGCATATGAGTGCTATTATTAGTCCATTGCAGACGCAAAATAGAAAATAGTATATTAAAGAACGAGTTCAGTCAGCGCGATTTTTCAGCACGCGTCCAAGTTTACAAAACGACGAGCGTAGCGAGGAGGACTTATTATACAATTCTAGATTTTCTAGAGCAAACTTGTGACGTCTGTCACCTAATATTAATTTGAAGGCTGAAAATGACCTCTTTACGCCAATTGACGTTACTGGACAAAACTTGAAATTTGGCGCAACTTCTGCAAAAACCTCTTCAGGTAGAGTTTGGCTGGTGCCTTTTATATATGTATATATATATATATATATATATATATATATATATATATATATATATATATATATATATATATATACTTTCTTTATTCCTTCAAGGCCTGGGTTTTTATAGAGAACAGCATTTATTTTGCCACGGACCTTTTATGATAGTGATCTAGGAAGGTTGTTGCTCTGTTCAATAATTTTTTCCAATTTTTCCAAGGGCTTGCACAGAGGAAGGTTTCAAGAGTCACAATTGCGTCGGGAATATTGCTGAAATGTGTTACAATTAGAGCATTATTTTGTTTGATTAAAGGAGCCTGAAATGCCAGCTAGCTTGAATTAATAGACCTTTTTATAGTTGAAATTTTCTTGTGCGCATGTGTCTTTTTGCGCCATGTTATACTTCAAAAGTGTCAGAATTTTTTGACCTATAACTATATATGTGCCCGAAACGTTAATATTCCCGCCTCTAAAACTTGGTGGATGCGCATGCGCTTAACTAACCGTAAAAAGGTCTATTGCAATAGCTTCAGAACTGTCAAATTGACCAACTACTTCTTTTATGGCCTCAAAATTCTAAGCATAAAACAATACAGCTTTCAACCATATTCCTGACCGCGTTAATATTGGTTCTGGCGATAGTGCTAGGTTTGATAGTCGCTCTTTACATTTTTGTACGCGCGATGGTGCTTTTAAAAACACTTTCTTTGTAGTGGAAATTAATTTATTGACTAGTGCAAGCCAGTAGTCGGGTTACCGAGTGTGAGGTGCCTGCATGGCACGTCACTTGCTGCGACCTGCCACCGTTCCCGCCTAATACAAAATACACTTAACTACTGAAATAAGCACTATAAATGAAAATGTACTAAAATATGCAATAATGCTATAAAAATAGCATTTTATGCATTTGCATATGCCAACATGCAAATGTATACAATCCGATGTCTACATATTATGTATAATAGACAGAAGCAGCACTAGAGACAAAGGAAGTAGCTATAATGTGCCTTCTTGGATATAGAGGGAGCTTTTGACACCACCTCACACGAGGCTGCCAAGGCGGCCTTCGAAAGAAGGAGTATCGACTGCACTATCTCAAGGTGGATGGGAGAAATGCTGAGAATTAGAACAGCGGAGACACAAGTGGGAAGAGACACCATTAAGATCTCCACAACTCGAGGGTGTCCACAGGGAGGTGTATTATCACCGCTAATGTGGAGACTAGTAGTTGATGAACTACTAGTTAGGCTAAACGTACTAGACATCAAATGTCAAGGCTACGCCGATTACATAGTCATAATAGCCAGAGGGAAGTAACTAGTGGATGGTGTCAAACAGTGGGACTGAGACTCAACCCGAGCAAAACCACGGTGATACATTTACTAGAAGGAGAAAACTAAACTGCCTACAGCCCATACTCTTAGATGGGCAGGCAGTAGAATACCAACAGGATATAAAGTATCTGGGTATCAAACTAGATAGCAAAGTCCAATGGAATAGACACGCTGAGGCAGCGGTAGGTAAAGCCAAATGCGCCCTAATGGTGTGTAGAAATCTGGCAGGAAAAACGTGGGGTTGTAACCCTACAATCCTGCGATGGATGTACATCATGATAGTGAGACCTGCAATCACTTATGGGGCAGTTGCGTGGGGAAGTAGAATCAAGCTGGCCTCTATGAGGAAACAGCTTGAGAAGATTCAAAGACTAGCGTGTGTATGCATAACGGGGGCGATGGGGTCGTGTCCGACAGCAGCATTGAAGCTGCTGCTGAATCTGAATCCGCTACACCTTGTGGTGGAAAGGGCCGCCAGATCGGCGATTGTACGGTTCAGCAAGAAAAGAATGGGCAGAGGTAAAATAATCGAGAGCAGAGACCGAAACAGTCTCGCTGTCAAGATTCCCTAGCTGGAAGTACCAAAAGACGAAATGGTATGCAAATACCACTTCGAGAAACACTACACAGCAATGTGTAATAGTAAAGCCGATTGGAGCGACGAATCCTCGGCATACCAAATAGAGCAAAATGCCATCAAGTGGTAAACAGATGGTTCGAATACAAAGGAAGGTACTGGTGCAGGAGTGCTTGGACCTCGTACCAGGTACTTCGAATCCATGGGAACATCTCCCAGTATCTTGCAAGCAGAGGTACACGCAATCGAAAATTGTGCACAGTTTAACCTCGACAGGAATTATCGCAAAAAACGAATTGCTATCCTGTCAGACAGCCATGCAGCCATTAGGGTCATACACCATCAGATCCAAACTGGTATGGGACTGTGTGGGGAAACTAAACAAGCTTGGCAAAGGTAATAAAGTAACGCTATACTGGGTACCAGGGCACACTGGTATAGACGGAAACGAAGAAGCCGATCACCTAGCAAACAAGGGATCCAGTAACCCTTTTATAGGTCCAGAACCCTTTTGCGGCATGAGTGTGAACACCATCAGCAACAGTTTAGATGAAGAAACAAGAGGAAAATGGATGAAAACCTGGAAAGAACTTCCAGTGATAAGGCAATCCAAAGAGATGCTGGGATCTTTTAACTAGAAGAGAACAAAAGCTTGCCTTAAACTAAGCAGGAACAAGCTTAAAATTCTGACAGGAGTCCTGACGGGACACTGCAGACTTAGGAAACATATCAAGGCCCTAGGCGTAGAGGAGGATGACGGTTGTAGATTATGTGGCTCAGCAGAGGAAACCCCATACATCTTCTCAAAGACTGCAGAGCATTACTCCGCAAGAGACAGATGTACCTTGTGGCTCACTGCTTGAACAGAGAGGAGCTGCAGGCCTTGAATTTTACCCAGATCCTGAAATTCCTAAAGGAATCAGGATTAGAGGAGGCGCTCTAAATGTGTAAGTACACCAACGCTTGGAGGAGGAGGGTGGGGTACAATAGATCTATAAAGGTCGCAATACAAGTCGTCATCACCATATCTACAATCTATAATAGATTCATTGCTCAACTCACGAGTTCTGTGAATGAAGCTTTTCCTCTGAAGAAAGTCCATATTCATTAAATGAAAAAACCAAAGTGGATATCAGAATTTGTTATGAATGCAAAAAATACACTTAACTTGTTATCAGAAATGTATCTCCTCAAACAAATAACAAACCATGAACTGAATCATACCAAAAATATTACGGAAACTTGTTGCTGTCAGAAAAGAAAAAACTCTATAGTGAAAAAATTCCTCAATCTGATAGCACGTCTAAAACAGTCTGGACAATTGTGAACTCAGAACTAGGCAAGTCAAAAAACACTAATAACTCTTTCGATAGAATAAAAACTAAAGATGAATTGTATACAGAACCAGGTGTTGCTTGTAATATATTCAATGATTATTTTCTAACCGCCTCCTCTCTTCTCATATGTGATTATACTGCAAATAATTTCGAAAGTAACCTTGTGCCAGAATGCATCAGCTCGATTTACTTAACAGAGATAACCCAAGATGAGATTTTAGAAATGATAAATAGTCTGAAAAACAAGTATTCATCGGGAGATGATGAAATAAGTAATGTTTTGCTAAAGAATATCAGTCAATATATTTTAGAACCTATAACTTACATTCTGAATTATTCCTTTAGAAAAGGTATCTTTCCCACTAAGCTGAAGCTGGCAATTATTAGGCCATTGTTGAAAAATATGGGTGATGCACTTCTAGTTGGAAATTACAGACCCACTAGTTTACTTTTCCTATATATATCCTTTTCTAAATTATTTGAAATTATCATGTGCAGAAGATTCGTTGCATTTTTGAGGCCAAATAGAGTGATAATCAGTATGGATTTCAGAAGGGTAAATCTACTTCAACTGCCATTTTCGCTTATATTGAGAGGATCCCTCATTATCTGAACAATGGGTATATTGCTCAAGGTGTATTTCTCAACTTGTCGAAGGCTTTTGACTGTGTGAATCATGAAATACTTCTGTGCAAGTTATATAAAATGGGGATTCGCGGAATAGCACATGACTGGTTTAGATCTTATATTTCGAACAGACTACAAACAGTATGTGTAAAGCAGAATACAAAGTCATATTTTTCAGATGAGAAAACAGCTGCTATGTGTGTCCCACAGGGTAGTGTACTTGGTCCGATCTTGTTTATACTATATGTAAATGATATGTCAAATATTATAACAGACCCAACTATTGCAGTAACTTCATATGCCTATGACACTAACTTGCTTATAGTAGAAAAGGACTATACCCTATTGTGTGACAAAACTATCAATGCCACAGAAAACATTGCAAATTGATTCCAAAACAACGCTCCACTTCTGAAAACATCCAAGACAAAGTGTATTCTTTTCATACATGGTAGAAATACTTCACTGTATCTAGACTCCATCAATCTTTATGAGACACAAATATTATGCCAATATATTATGCTAATATATATATATATATATATATATATATATATATATATATATATATATATATATATATATATATATATATATATATATATATATGCCATCAAAACAAACTTTCTTGGAATTACCATTGATGAATTTATGTGTTGGTAGGAACATGTGAAGCAGTTGTGTGGCAGACTTAGTAGAATTTGTTATGCACTTAAGGAACTGAAAAAAGTGGTAGATCCTGAAACTATTAACAGCAATACTTTGGTCAATTTTACTCAGTTATGTCATACGGAATACTTTTTTGGAGTGGGTCACACAGTCAAGAAGTCTTTACAATCCAAAAAATAATGATTGGAATCATGGGATATCTAAAAATAGGTGACTCGTGTGGAGAACAATTATTATTTAAATCATTAAATTTGTTAACTGTACCTGACATATACTTTTCTGAATGTGTAAATTTTGTTTTAAAAAATAAGCAGTTTTTTGATGGAGTGGTGTCTACCCATTCTTATGATACTAGACACAAAGTTAATCTTATCTTCCCTGCAAATAAAACCGCTCTTCTTGTAAAAGGCAGTTTTTATAAATGTGTGGAATTTTATAATATGCTTCCTAGCAAAATTAAAGAGATGAAAAACTTTTTTAACTATAAAAAAACAATTATCAGATACTTAATCTGCTCTGAACCATATAAAATGAATGATCTAAAACAAAGAATTTTGTGTATATGTCCAAATGTAAACAAAAATGGAATATGTAAATTATTTCATTAGGGTACTGTACGTTTTTGTCGGGTTTCCCTACTGATTAGAAATGCAAATGCATGTAAAATGAAAGGCAATGAAATAGTTGCAAATTCCATATTTGTCTTTAATGTTATAGATGTATCTACAGCATTCTATGAGTCTTTTTACATTAGGCAGTAATGACCTGTACTATACAAATTGTTATAATTTGTCTCTGGTATAAATAAATAATCTAATCGAATCTAATATTATGTAGATTTAGACCTATTACAGGAGGTAGTTGAACACAAGGTTTCCATTAAGTAGTTAACAACTTCGTCTTGCGAATGTAGTATTATCTGTTCAGTATTATTACATCTAGTTTAATCAGTCTTATTAATTATTTATCTCACTCTAAGCCCGTGTTTCCCAAAGTGCGGTATGCGTACCCCCTGAGGTACGGGACGAGTTTGCTTATTTTCTTTCGATGAAAAACATAGAAAAATAATAAAAAATCTTCGTTACTTATTACTATTGCGTATATTTTTATATGTATGCGTTTACATGTATATGTATGCATATGGTTTTATCTGTATGCGTAGCTGTGGCGTTGCCGGACGCTGGAAATGAATGAGAATGATCCACCTTGAATTGAACCTGTTAAGAAAAAAGTAAAGAAAACTCGTAAGTACTACAAAGAATATCTTCAATTTGGATTCTCGTGGACTGGAGATTAAAAAGGGCATATTCCACTTTGCGTCATTTATTCTGAACATCTATCAAATGAAAGCATGAAACCATCCAACTTAAACATTTTGAGACAAATCACAATCAGTACAAAGATAAACCAAACGATTTTTTTTAAACAAACTTAAGGATTTAAATCAATTCCGAAAAGTAATGCGGGGTTGGACAGGAGGTGACTATAAAAAATCCTAGAATCTCCGAATCGCTTGTGGCTTTTAATTGCGAAATGGGGTACTGCGAAGACGATTGGAGAGATAATTATCAAGTCAGCAGCCAAGATAATGGCAGAAAAAATGATAGAAGATAGGACAAAACAGACATTTGACCGCGTTCCCCTCTCAAATAATACAGTTCATCGACGAATTATTGATATGTCTAATAATGTGAAACAGATCGTATTTCCGATATTTCTCGGAAGTCGTTATTATGCAAGTCGATGAGTCCACTGATCCTTCGAATTTTGCAAATCTTTTGGCGTTTGTAAGATACGAAAAAGATCAAGAATATCATGACGTCTTTTTATTTTGCCAACCATTATTAGGTCACACAAGAGAAGATATCTCGAGGGAAATTTCTAAACCGATTATTTGAACTTAGACATGAACTTCAAATTTGTTTTAGAGATGAATTTGAGCTAAGAAACTGTTTACATGAGTGGAAATGGCTCTATAAATTAGCATACTTAGCAGATATATTCTCTGTAAGATAAAGTGAACGCTACGATGGCAAAATTCAATTTTTGGCAAAAGAGAGTTGGTAATGGAGAAGTGGACTCGTATCCCTTTCTTCATGAGTTTATAGCAAGTTCGGCTGATAAAATTGATGCTGATACTCTGAAATGTATAACAGAGCATTTAGAGATTTTATAGTGGGCCTGATAATATATTTTCCTGATTTAAACAAAAATATTGAATGGAAGGTTTACCGCATGCAGAAGAAGATCAATGGTTGGAATTACCTTTAGACGGATTTTTTTTTAATAAAAATAAGGAGTGTAACTTCTGTAACTTTACTGTAACTTCATTCTGGTTTCAAATCCAACATGTTTATCCAGATTTAACAGAGAAAGTTCTGAAATACAATTTGCCCAACTTCGTATCTATGTGAAGTTGCTTTCTTAGCTTTTGCATATATTAAATCAATAGGCTTTTGGATGTGGAATCGTATATCAGATTAAAATTAACTAGCAGAAAACCAAATTATGATGATCTGTCGTCTCAACATAAACAATTTCATCCTTCTCATAGATCAATGAATGCTATTTATAATATAACTTTAATTTTATTTATATTGTGTTATGAATGAACTTTATTTTTCGTTTATTGTTTATAATTATTTTGTTTATGTACTCGAAAGAGGAAGAAATAAATATACTTTGATTTTTGACAAGAACAAAGCTTTTGAATCACTGAAAACTTTCATTTTCATTTTAAACACGTTGTCAAACATTTTGAAAAAAATGCATTTTGGATGAGTCGAGGGGTACTCAACATTATGAAAATTATAGAAGAGGTACACAGATGTCGAAAGTTTTGGAAACACTGCTCTAAGCCAATCTTAACTCCTAGTTAATTTATGTTAACCCTTAACCACCTGCCATACGTCTCAGGTGCGAAAATTACTGCTACTTTGGGTCTGAGAGACGTATGTCAGGTGGTTAGGTGTTAAATATGTATTTGTAAATGAAGAAGAATACGCATCATCAGTTGATAATGTGAACTCTTTGGAAAAAGATAATTTGTAAAACCGTCGAATGTTAGATTAAATAGTAAAATATGGCATATGTGGATTGTATTCACATCCAACGTTTAATTCATTCGTCGATAGAGCGACCGTTTAATTACACTAATAAATAGAATATATTGGTTTTAGTTGAAATATTGCATGAAATTGATTTCCCTTTGACGATTAGAATTGATTTTGTCAAAATATTCGGCGTAGACTAGTTCATTTCGAAAACCTTTTTCATCTGCGATATTAATTTATATTCAAATTTATATTAAAATATGTGTTCGATATATCGAACACATATTTTCTGTTTACTTGACGCAACTCTTTTTGCACACTCGATCTATACCACACAAATATCGACGCAATCTATTTTGTTAAACAAAAAAGATGGATTGGTAAACATAGGCGAAAAGTAAATTATGCAAACTAATGTTGGCTGTCAGGTATTCACGGCTGTCAGGTATAGGGCATAAAGGCTGCCAGGTCTTGTCTCTCTAGTCTTGACTGCCAAATCTTGTTTGTCTCATCTTCTCTATCTACACTTGTATGTCTACGCCGGTCTACCTACACCTGTCTATGTACTCTTATCTATCTATACTTGTCTGTCCACTTTATTCTACCTATCGGTCTACACTGGTATTACTCACTCTTATCTGGTATTGTTTAGTTTAGTTTAGTATCGCTTTTCTAGTCTGTCTACTTTATCTATCTAAATTTACCTGTTTAACCTTGTCTCTTCAGACTTGCTTATGTAGTCTTGTCTCTCTAATATTGTCTAGTTTTCTTGTTTAGAAAAGTAATATATGTAAATAAAGCTAGTCGCTATTCAAAAATAATAAGTTTTCAAGTTTCAAAGGTATAATTAAATAGACATTCTCTGTACATTTAGTGTCTTATAAGGGGTAAACAAGCGTTAAATATAATATAATTCAGAATAATTAATTGCAGGATGATGCAATGTTGAGGGTAGTTACTCTGAATGTAAATGGGGTACTTGATACAAAGGCAAAGAACTAAAACACGTGTATACTTTGTAGAGCACGTTTCCGAGCAAATTAATACTGAAAAGCAGCGAAGGTGGAAGAGCAGAATGAGGTTAAAACCCAATAATAAGGCAATTGAATACTAATTTATTGTATTTTTTTACTTCTTCCGTTCCCTCGCTAAAACACAATTAGAATTCTGTTCTAACAATTTGTTTGTATTAAAATCAACTTGGCAATTTCTTTCCTTCTTATTTGACAAATTCGAGAAAACTCGTTCATTGTATACGTACATTGTAAACTCGTCATTGTATAATTATTTTATCTGCGTTTGCTATTTTACTGTGAACATTTACTTAGTTTTATAGTTTTGGTTTCTTTTTAAAGTTAACTCTAGATATATAACGGGCGTTCCCTGGAAAGGTAATAGGCCGTCATTCCAGTATTGTTTTATAATTTTTTTATTTGGCTTTCGGGTTGGAATGGCAAATTAACCATGAAAATATTCGATAAAATGACGTAGTTAAAAAGTATTATTAAAATCTGTCGTCATTTGTGGTGAATGGTTTATGGTGATTTCTTCAATAAGATTTGAATTTGTTCCCGTACAAGATTCAGTTGAACCAACAGTTTCAAATAGAACACCCGGTATTTCATATTGTAGTGAGATTGTCTCTCTAATGTGTTCCTTTATTTCTAGTTTATATTTTTCTATAAAACACAGAATTTGTAAATTTATAAAATAAAATTCTTTAGATTTGTGAGTTAAATTTATCGTGTTGAAAATCCTCATGTAACATGAAACAAAACGTTGTTTCGTGCCTGGAGAAACTTCTTAAGGATTACTCAACGCTTGCCTTGTTTGGTTTCAAGTGGTTCCGATAAATTACCCCTCGCGTCTTATTACCTCAAAAACACAATTCCAAAACGAAACCTCAACTCAGCTCCGTCTACACATTCTTACAAAGTTTCTATTAACTTATTATCGCTGGTAAATATTAATAATTGTATACATAATAGATAAAAAAGGGGAAATGATAATTTAAGATGGTAGCGCGGAAAAGAGGACGATTGCGACACTGGTATTATTAGGGCGTATTCCGTTGTGGCAAACCGCGAGGGAAATCTGATGTACAACATTTACTTAGGTAAGCATTAAGATGGGACAGTTTCGGGTTGTATTACTAAATCCGAGCGTGGAAGTAATTTAGAAGAGGGTTCATTGTTCAAAATGAAACAATAATGTATATAGATTTCATAAAAAAGACAAAAACGTAAAATAAACCGATTCCTTTCCATTGAATTCGAGAAAACAATTTACAACTATGAATAATTGGTAAACTACTAGCATTACAAATAGGACTTGTCTTTTCGGCATTATTGAATTTGTACAACGAAACATACAACATTTATACACGATTTCGACACCATGCAGAGAAACTATCATCTTCATAACCTATGTAAATCAAAGAAAAGGTAACGTACTATTAACATATTAAGTGCTAAATGGACGCATCAACGAATCACATAAATTCCAGGATTAAAATGTTAACAATAAAAGAACCGGAAAATTATTAACGAAATTTGGATATAAACGAAAAAATAATTCTTTTTCTTCTTCTAATTTCGAATTCTTCTTAAGCGATTGGATGAGATTAGTTTCTGAGCCAATATACTGTTGTGCATGCCACTGGGTGACTAAAGTATCACATGATGTTCTTCCATTTCATACTTCTTATTTAATCAGCCGCTGGTTTCGTAAGTCCTTTTCCATCTGCTTTACCCAGGTTTTTCTTGCCGAGGAATTGTCTCTAGCACTGTTGGCGTTGCCTCCAGAACAGCTGATGTAGCAGGCGAGTTGTTTCCATTCCGCATACATGTCCAAAGCAACGCAACATCTGCTTCCGAATTTCATCACTAGCTGGCTAATACAACGTACATTCTCGATTGGAATACGGACTCTGAAACAGATACGTCTCAAGTGTCAAGTGAGAAGTTCCAATTTTCTCAGCTTATTACATAGATAGGAATGCTTTAATATCCGAAAAAAACTGATTGATCGTCATATCTTTTCCTTGAATTTTTAAATTATGTACTGATAATTGGAAGTTATATCTACTATATGTGCCTATGGACAATGGAACTATGGTATATTTGCGTTTTAAATCTATGAAAAGCTTCATTTCTGGCAAGAAGTTCAAAAATCTGCACAACCATCTTACTGCTCAATTTGCTTTGCTTTTCTTTTTTTAATATTCAATTTCACGCCGCGAGCGCATAAAAATACCTTCATGGTTAAATGCTGCCACCCGGCCGCACGAGTCTATAGTAACGAAAGAAGCGTGAAACGCTAAATGTTTTTGAATTAAATAAAAAAAAACCTTATGCATAATATAATATGTGGAATTGAAAACATTAAACAAAAATGAGTAACAAAAATTAATAACCAGCATTAAACAAAAAAATTGCTAAAACAAACCTACTATTTAGTGTTAAAATTAAAAACTTATTTTTAATTTTTATTTGATTTAATTTTTTTGTATTTTAATATGGGTGCTTGTTTGTTATTTGCAATTACATTTTTTTTACTAGTATTATATTGTATATTGTATTGACAATCACATCAAGAAATTGAAATTATGTTGATATTTTCGTGTCAAAGTGAATAACATAATTATAATTGTTATAACCTCTTTGCCAAATATTTTTTTGCGATTATAAAAAAATGATTTGATGTAAATTTTAAAGTGATGACGAAATCAATAGGAAACTCGTCGTACTTGCAGTGCAACTTGCTTTGCCCTTTGTCTTTGTTGAATGACGCGTGTTCTTTTGAACTTGCCTAGATATCACGATTTCACAACTGCTGACCAGCAAGTGTGTCATCAAATATTTTCACCACGTTCTGGGAGAGTGATTGAGGCTTAAACAAACGCGAGAAATTGCTAAAAGATTGAATTTGTCGAATTTATTTATTCCGCGCGTTCTCGAAATAAAAGATTGTCTTCATTGCATTTGACTTTCTCAGCTCAATCGTGAAGAAGCGACCAAGGAGCGGAAGAGATATTAGCTAGCTTATCTCTTTTGCGCAATGGTCAGACTCAAAGCACTTTAAAATGATAATAGTCAACCTCTACTTTTGGTGGTGTTTCAAGGGAATTTTTTTTTTTGCTTCTACCAGACAATTTCGTATTCATTAACACTTTGTAGCCCTTTGACGTAGTAATACATATTTTTAATTTGAAACATGCTAACCGACGACGTCATACCAACTTATTAAATCAGAATATAGATTGAATATAACAGACGCGTTTCGAGATGTATCTCTCATCAGTGCAGCTATGCTCTTTTAAATTATAAAATGTATAAAATACACATACATTAGTTTGAAAACAATAATCTAAGTATATTCCATTTTAAGCTTCATAAGAGCAAAGCTGCACTGATAGATCACTGCATAGATCTCGAAACGCGTCTGCAGATGTCTATTCACTTGGGTTAAATAGAAAGATGTGATATTAAAAACAATATTATTTTTCGGGTTCTTGTTTATTGCCATGACATTGGACTGATGACTAGTAAATAGCATAGAAATATATGTCGTATTTTACCATGAGATTTGTTTTGTAGTCTTAAAAACACTTAATAATATTATAGAGCTTCGGAAAGGTTGAATATATTTATATATTTAAGGTATATTCCGCTTTAATAAGTTGGCATCAATTTATAATCAAAGTTTACGTAGTAGAACGTTATTTTTTATTTGAAACTTAGTTGTAACAACCAACTTTGGTTTTGTAGGAAATGTTTACTTGTCGGGAAAACTGATACTTGGGCTTTGAACAAGACCATGAGGAACTGAAAAACTTTTGAGATTTTCTTTGATTTTTGTAAATTTTTTTCTTTATAGACCATGAGGAACAGAAGACGTTATTCGAAAATTTCAAGTTTTGCTTTGTTTCTGGTCCAGACTAAGTGGAGTTTTTACTAGATTTTCAGAAATATCGTTATATTGATTATGAATCAAACTTTTGGAAACTGAGAAAGTTGTTTAAGATGTAGAGTTTCCCCTTGATTTTCGGAAAAAAACTGATACTTGGAATAAACTGTCGGAAAATTCTTAATACTGTCCTGATATTTGAAAAATATAGCTAGGATTTTAGAAGGAGCCTTGTTAAACTAAAGAGTTTCCCCAATTGGAATTCCCAAGTTTTGACGCTCAGAAAAACTCGAATTTGTCATTTATTCTTTCGGAAAAATTAGCACACTGCAAGCAAGGGCTATTGTATTTTGAACCAGAAAATGTATAACTTTTTCGACTTGCCTTGGAAAACTCTTTTATCTATTTCTTATTTTGTATTTTTCACAATTATATACAAGCTTTTTTTGTACTAATTCTTAAAAAGGGGGCAGCCCCTAGCAATGTTCCTCATTGTAATCGTGCGGCTTGTATAGTGTTAATTCAAAGTATACTGCATCAATTGAACAAATTATTAGAACAAGCAGGCGTTGTGTTTCACCATGATAAAGCAGAAAATCCTACAACTTTGATGGCTCGTCAATAAATGTTCTTATTTACAAGTTGATGGGATATGTTACCGCATATTCTTTAGGCTATCACCCTCCGACTATTACTCGTTCCTGTCTATACAGAACCCTTTAGACCAGGGGTTTCCAAAGTGAGGCCCGCGGGCCAAATGCGGCCCGCAAAGGCCGTGAATTAAAGGCCGCGAAGGCCCGCGTTATCGATATGATATATTTTTTATTAAAAAATAAATAAGTAAAAAGTAAAATAAATAATAAATATTACAAATAATATACAATAAAATATTTTAATATTAAAAAAAATTCTTATAGAGCTTTAACCATAAGCGTTTGTATTAATAAAATATTGTTTAGTTTATTTTTTAAAAAATATTTTTTTATAAAAATTCGGTAATATTAAATAGCTCGCCTAAGAAAAACTTTGGGAAACCCTGCTTTAGACCAATAAACATTTAGTTCCAATGAGGATGTCAAAATCAGATCAATTTTTTCAAATAAAAATCAGTTTCTATGATCACAGAATCTTGCTCCTACTGTAAAGACTGCAAAATGTGAAATTTTTTGAGCAAAATCTTAAAGAAATACAATAGTTGCAAATTTGTTTTTGAAAGATATTTTCAATGTAAATGTAATAACAAATAACAATTCATATTTCCTAGTACAAGCTTTTATCACCTTTTCTTCCCCGTGTTTCTCTGTATTTTATAAACAACATTAAAAATAAATCCAATATTAGATATTTTAATTGTTTTTCTTTTTTTGTTTTATATGAATATTTATTTTTATGGAAATAATGACTGCATAATGTTGTAAGAGCCTGTGAAGACTGAAAATGTGACACATAATTTCTCATCTTTCCGCGAACCTGTTTCTATTTTAAAACATAGCATAAGAGATAAAATATCATACATTACATTTTTAATTAAGTGTATGGTCGAGTTCGAGCGGTTGTTGCAAATGGACGAGATTTGCGGTTAGATTTGCGCAATGTTGAAGTATATTTCCGTAGATTGTTATAAACATGCAACATTCTAAAAAGGAAAAAATGTCGTAAACAATCATTTAAAATCGTTGATTGTAAATAGTTTTCGCTATTTTCTTTTCAAATTAAAATGATGTAAATAATACAAATCCATTACAATCATTGCATATATCAGACTACACCAGAATAGATCAAACTAAACCAGATTACAGCATACCAGATTATACTAGACCAGACTACCAGCCTAGACTAGAAGAGATCAAACTAGACCAGACTAGGCCTGACTAAACCAGAATTGACCAGACTAGACCATACTTGTCCGGACTAGACCATACTAGGCCAGACTAGAACAGACTAGTCGAGACTAGACCAGACTAGAGCCGAATTATACTCTCTACTATTTTCCATCTTCTCTCATCATATCTTTTCTGGTCCCCTTTCCAATATATACATTCAAATACGGTATGAATCACGTTATCCTGGGCACATATCGGCACATATCGTACGTGACTTTTCCAATCCTATTTAGATAGTTTCGGAAACAACCGTGGCAACTGAGTACTTGTGTGACGTAATAATTCACCTCACCATGTTTTCTGCTCACCCATTTCTGTACGTCTGATATTATGCTCCTTGTCCACTTTCCATTTCATATGTTGTCCCATTGGTCCTGCCAGGTCTTATACACCATATCAGTCGATCTGTTTCTAGCTTCTTTCTTTGACTTCGTTCCTAGGGTTTTGCCATATACGTGTTTTTTCTCTCCGTCACCAGATGTTCGATGGGCGGCATGCCAGACATCTCGAGAATGGCTTCCCTTGATACTGCCCTGTATGCGCTACTGACTCTTAGAGCCAGTTTCCGTTGTATTTTTGCCAGTTTGTTCTTTGTTGTTTGCCACCTCATGGCTTTTCACCATACTGCCGCTCCGTAGAGCATCACTGAGCCTTCACATCAGCCTTTATCATCTCATCACTGAGATCATCTTATCACTGAGCATTCACAGCAACATTAGCCGCTCCAGCGCGGCGGACGTTTTCTGCGCTTTCTGTGCCTCTTTAGAGCCGTGGTCGCTGAACGACAGACTTTTATCCATGATTACTCCTAGGTCCTTCACCGCGTTTTAAGGCGTTCTTGTGACATCTTTAATCTATTGGACTACCGAAGGCAACTGTCTCTTGCCTGCAATTACGACAACCTTAGTCTCTTCGGGGACTAGTTTCAGCCGTTTTCCCTCCAGCCACTCATCTACCAGCTTCATTGCTTTGTTTGCTTTATACGAAACTATATTCTCCCTTTTCCCGCTGATTATTATAGCCACGTCGTCAGCAAAACCAACTATCTCGGCTCTTTTGGGCAGTTTTATCATAGAGAATGTTCCATACTGTTGGGCCCATTACTGAGCCCTGTGGGTCACCACAGCTGATTTCTTGCTCTATTCTTCTATTTTCTGTCTCTATAACAATTTTCCTGTTTCTGAGGTAGCTTTGGATTACACAGAGAAGGTAGGGTGATAGTCCTGCCTCTGTCGCCTCTGTCGCCTCTGTATTTCTCACGTCGAGCGTTATTAGAAGCCAGATCTTCCTTGTCCTCCGAGTTCCGGCTTTGATAGCCTCCGCTACCTCCACCACCTTTCTTATGGCGTCAATAAATCTACCTGTTCTATTGTCAAATTGATCTAACTGGTCTAAAACGGAGCTGTTTCTCCGACAGATTCATTTCCTACCTGATTCTTCTTACTAATAATTGTTCAAGGAGCTTACTTTCTACGTCCAGAAGACAGAGTGGTCTGAATCCAGCAGGTTCATTCGTCAGATTTGTATGTTTGCTGAGTAGCACTAGTTTTGCCACCTTCCACTTCTCGAGGAAAATTCCCTTTTTGAGGCATCCGTTCATGAACTCTAATACATGCTCTGGTGCCCTTCTTGCTAATATTTTGATAACTTCTGGCGGAATACCATTGGGTCCTGGCACCCTGCCGTTTTTTATTCGGCCTGTCGCGGTTTCCAGCTCGTCCAGAGTTAACTCCGTTATTTTATTGACCGTTGGCTGCTCCCATATTGGATCTTGCTGTGTGGGGAAGAGTATGTCGACTACTTCTTCGTTTTTACCAAGGGCAGACTAGGTGGAGGATATCTGGTCTTTAGGCCTCTAGTGGCAATAGTGTAGGAGTCCCCCAAGGATCCTCGTCCACCATCTGGCATAGTTTTTGCCAATGTTTCCTTTTAACCCTCTTTTTAATGTTTTTTTTTAATCCTTGTATGCCGCCCTAAGGTTTATAACCACTTCCCTGTGGTCGGTATTTTTTTTTTAGATTACTCTGGAGCTTCTTTCTCATGCCCATGCATTCTCTCCTCCGTTGGGCGATATCTTCGTTCCACCATTAGACTTTCCTGTTATTTCTGTTATTTTTCCTGTTTGCCAGTACCTTGTTGCATGCTCTGGAAATGGCACCCACTATTTCCTCTGCCGTACTTTGCAGTGCTCGGCCAATCTCTGTCTCTAGTCGCTGGATCAGTTTTCCTTCATTGACGTTCCTGATTGTCCATCCCTTGATGTCTGTCGCTGCAGTAAGGTGCCTTTTGTCTTTGGTCTGGATGCTGTAGGATATATAGCTGTGGTCGCTTAAGGTCTCTCTGTATCTCTGGGAGTACCTCCCAGTAGTGCACCTTTCCCCCGAGCTTTAAGGTGAGGGTGAGGTCCGTCCAGGATGGATCGCAATTCGCTTTTTACGTAGATGGGGGTGTTGCCAACGTTTTCTATATACAGGTCTAGCTGCGATATCCAGTCAGAGACTAAGACTTTTATCCATAGTCGCACTCCCCCATTATGGCGTTTTGGCATTATAACCTCCTGCTATAATTTTAGGTTTCTGATACTTTTTTTTCATATGACTGATTTCATTAAGCGAGTTTTGTAGATCCTTTAATTACTCATTTGGGGAAAAGTAGCAGCTGAGAATTAACAGTTCCCTAGTTTCCACCCAGACGAAGCCCGTTCCACTTCCAAAGTCCATTACCACTATCTCGCTTTTTTCATCCTGATGGCCGTATCGCCCATACAATCCCTGAACCACGCGGGCTCGCCTATAATTGCGACATCTGCTTAAATTTCCGTCACTGTGGCCTGCAGTAGGTCGTGCGCTGCACAGCTACGCATGGCATTTATTTGCAGTACTTTTAGCATTTTGGTATCGGTGGTGTGAACCCTGCCTCCGATCGGTTCTTTTTTACGTCGTTTCTGGCCTCCGAAAGCGCCTTCCTGAAAGCCATGCACTTTCCGCCACCGGCCTGATGTCCCGCTTTATTACACAGAATGTAGTACTCCGCATTTGTACACGATTTACATTTGTGTTACTCTTGTCCGCATCTGCTACAAATGCCGGGTTTCTATATGCCTCTGCACTCCGCTATTTTGTGGTCAAACTGCCAGCACTTATTGCATTTTGTCAGTTTTATCCTTTTTTCAATATGGCATTCCACTGTCCCGACATTTAGCTTTAATTAGCATTAGCTTTCCAGCGACTTTTTTACTGGTGATTAGCATTGCAGCTAGCGTATCGTTTGCGTCGCAAGTTCACTCAGTGTGTACGTATTGGCTCCCATGGATCCAACCAGGGCTTGAACCGCGACCAGCATATCTTCTTTTTGTGCAGTGGCCTCTAGTCCCCTAATATAGAAGACTTCTTGGATTTGGTTTTTGGCGGTGTTTCTAACATTAACCGTTATGAGCAGTTTCTTACTTCTTTAACCAGGTTTTTCGCTTTAGTATTAGGTATTACATTTTTCATACTTTCCACTAAGGATTTGTAGTCTTTGTTTTTGTCTTCCACTACCACTACATCTTCCACTACATATGTGTTCCGTTCTTTCTTTTTTAACAGCTTTACCTCCGTTGTCATTATCAACTTTCCTATTGGTGTAGACTAAACCAGACTAGATCCGACTAGACCAGCCTAGACCAAACTAGACCAGTCTATACCACACTCTACCGAACTAGACCAGACTAGACCGGACTAGACCAGATTTGATCGGACTGAACTGGACTAGAGCAGACTAGCCCAGACTAAACCAGTCTATACTAGACTTCACCGGACTATGCCAGACTAGACCAGACTAGATCAGTCTAAACCAAACTAGACCAGACCAGACTAAATCAGACTAGACTCGACTGAACCAGACTAGCCCAGACTAGACCAGGCTAGGCCACACTAGACCAGACTAGACCTGACTAGACCAGACTAGACCAGATTAGACCAGACGAATTGCAAAAATCTCCAGAGAAGTCCAAGGTCATCGCACTAATAGGTCGCAAGAGAATAAGTACCATACCTGTTAACATCCTAGGCAGATTGATATCAGCAAAACCGACAATAAAATACCTCACATTAGGTACGTCATATTGACCAACACTTATCCTGGAGTAGACACATTCAAAACGCGGCTATGAAAGTTGGACTCGCTGGAGCAGTACTCCGCAATCTAATGCCTAGACTGAAGGGCCCTGGTACTAAAACTAGAAGGCTACTAATCTAAGTTGAAAACTTCATCCTCCTCTACGCCGCCCCGGCCTTGGCAGATAGTCTAAAAGCAGCTTACAGCAGGAATGGATTGTTGAGAACACAACGCCCCATGCTCATAAGCATATACTGCGCCTACCGTTGTGTCCAACAATAGTGTCCAACGTTGCACTACAAGTCATAGCGTCTGTCCCGCCGGTAGACCTTATCGCGGAGGAATGGGCTTCCAACCAAGGTACGAACAAAGGGTGTAGGACCTCAAACAGAAACCAACTCATGAGCAAATATCAGCAACGTTGGGCCCACTACAAGGAAGGAGGGTGGACGCGATCTTTCACCCCCGAAATTGACCAGATTGTGGTACAATCGTAAACACGATGCAGTCAACCTCACACAAATACTTAACGGACATGGAAATTTCACTTTCCGCTTATGTTAAAAGAATAAGAAAATAGAAAGCGGCAGCTGCCGATACTGCCTGGCAGCAGATACTGCTGAACACACTATCTTTCAATGTTCGAAATGGGCAGATATTATGGTCGTAGCAGAACAGGAGGTAAGAGAACCCATTAATACGCAGAATATGGTCTATCTCATGATTAAAGGCGAATACAACTGGGAGACAATAACAAACCTGTGTAAGGAAATCCTTAAAATAAATGACGAAGATGTAAGAAGAGATGGAGTGGCAAGTAACAAAGGCTAACCCTATATCACGAGTCTACCCTCCGAAGTAATGCTCGCGCGGTTCCGGAGTGAAGTGAAGAACTAGAGAAGAGGTTTTAGTGGGCATGCAGGCCAAGAACAATTGGACCAGAAAGCTCCACACTAGACACTTTTGGCAAGACTGAACCAGACTGGAGCAGACTAGACTAGACTGAACCAGACTGGACCAGGGTGGAGCAAACTGGAACATACTGGACTAGACTAAACTAGACCAGGCTATACTAGACCAGACTATACCCACTTTCTTATGTAAATCAAATCTTTTTGTTCTAAATTGTACAACAAAAAACTTCTTGGAAGATTAATACCAAATATATTTTTTATGAGACAAAATTGAAACTTCTTGCACATATTTAGTATGCTTTGTACATATGTAATACCCAAAATTTTCTCAAAGCGAAAAAGAAATATTCCTAATTTAGCGATGCAACTAAATGTTTATCAATAATTTTTTCTTCATGTTTATCAACAAATATAAAAAATTGAATTGATGGATTAATAAGGAAGTGTGCTGCATGTTCTACATAAATATGTAAATTGATTAACCTCATCTAGACCACCGCGAACTTTCAAAGAACCCTGAAATCCTCGAGGGTATGTAGGAAACTTTACAAAACCATTATTCAATCTATAACATCAAAAACTTTCAATCGAAAACTTTTAAATTCATTAAAATCTTTCATTATATATTTAAAATATTTAGAGACAAAGTAAAATTAACTAAAATCTGATACAGTTAGATTTTTTAAGATAAGATTTTGATTTTTGTAAATATTACATCAATAGTTGAGATTTCAAATCATAATTGGATTTGTGAATATTTCTATTCATTTAACTATATTAATATTATTAAAACTATAAGATGAAAGTAATTTCGTTTTGTGTACGTTGCATATATATTTAATCGCGATACATAATTCCATTTTGTTTAAACAGACGGAATACAAAATATTCTATTTATATACAAAAGGTGTTTTGTTTGGAGACAAAAGGGAATTATAAATTAGGTTAATATTTTCACCTGAAGTTGGGGATTCCGCGGAGGCATTGTGCCAAATAATTCGCAATTGTTCATCGGCACTAATTAACCGAACAGTTTTTTCTTTTTGTTTGAATTCATTAATTTGTACAAATACCGAAATTAGAAAAAGAATAAAACACGTAGAAAACAAATACACACTGTTGGTTTTATATTGGGTAGTTGTTGTTCCGTGAATGGAATTATTTTTGTTATAAATACCTACATTTGCATAAACCGAATTTGAATATTTGACAGAACTTTATAACATGTTTATTTGAGAAACCACAATTTAATTATAAAAACAATATTTAACGTAATAATATAAAATATATAAAAACAAATTAACAAAATTAAACAAATTATTTGTGTTAAAAAAAATTATAAATCGGAAGATGTATCAGATAATCGGGCCGAGTCTATAATAGAAATGTTTAAAGGTAATTGAAAACATTTTTCTATTTCTGCTAATAATAAAAATAAATATATAAAATAATAGAGATACTATTAGAGACTAGCACCTTTATTTTATTTAGTTAGTTTTAATATTTTTATTATATCAACGAGGATAAAATTTAGCTGCATTATAAATTATAAATTCTTTTCAAATAACTTTTCACGTTTCTCTTACAGAATCGGCCAGCGAAGATTTTTGTCTATCTGGCTGTATCTGTCTAATCTTGTCTATCCAGTTTTCTATATCTTGTCTTGGCTGCTTAGTCTGGTTTTCTATTGTTCGATCTTTTCCGTCTTTTGGTCTCACTGTCGATAATCCAAATTAACATAGTCACTGTGTATCATGAAATTTCAGAGATAAGTTAAAAATCAATTAAGTAATTAAAAGTTTCTGTCTGAGAGCGTCACCTTAATTCAGTCGTGGAAACAAATAACAAACTTTCAGAGGCCAATTATAAACGGAATAATAATAATAACAAAGTTGTATCCGTTTAACTACTTGGTACGCACAGCAAAAACTGTTTTATTCACAAACCGGCACTATCTCGTTTCTTAATTAGCTTTATCAAGAAAATCATCAAATAACTTTTCACATTTGATATTATCCTAATAAAAACTAAATAGCAGCTAAGGGTCTTAAAACCTAGAAAATTTTAATCTTTATAATAATTGAGTTGAGTCTAGACTAGATAAATTAATGTTGCTGTTGGCATGTTATTATTTTCGCCACTTTGCTATATGGTATGATCGATTTCATCGAAGCCACTATTTTCTGTGTCTGAAATGCGAACTTGTTAGATTGTTCCAATATTATCAATGAGTCTACAAACAATTCATCAGATAGACTAAATTTTATAGACAAGACAAGATTGTCAAAACTATGTACACAAAACTAGAATAGAATTGATAAATAGACTAGACCAGAAAGAAAAGACTAGATATACAAGACTAGACAGACCAGACTGGACAGGCAAGACTAGACAGACAAGACTAGACAGACAAGATTAGACAGACAAGACTAGACAGACAAGACTAGACAGACAAGACTAGACAGACAAGACTAGACAGACAAGACTAGACAGACAAGACTAGACAGACAAGACTAGACAGACAAGACTAGACAGACAAGACTAGACAGACAAGACTAGACAGACAAGACTAGACAGACAAGACTAGACAGACAAGACTAGACAGACAAGACTAGACAGACAAGACTAGACAGACAAGACTAGACAGACAAGACTAGACAGACAAGACTAGACAGACAAGACTAGACAGACAAGACTAGACAGACAAGACTAGACAGACAAGACTAGACAGACAAGACTAGACAGACAAGACTAGACAGACAAGACTAGACAGACAAGACTAGACAGACAAGACTAGACAGACAAGACTAGACAGACAAGACTAGACAGACAAGACTAGACAGACAAGACTAGACAGACAAGACTAGACAGACAAGACTAGACAGACAAGACTAGACAGACAAGACTAGACAGACAAGACTAGACAGACAAGACTAGACAGACAAGACTAGACAGACAAGACTAGACAGACAAGACTAGACAGACAAGACTAGACAGACAAGACTAGACAGACAAGACTAGACAGACAAGACTAGACAGACAAGACTAGACAGACAAGACTAGACAGACAAGACTAGACAGACAAGACTAGACAGACAAGACTAGACAGACAAGACTAGGACAGACAAGACTAGACAGACAAGACTAGACAGACAAGACTAGACAGACAAGACTAGACAGACAAGACTAGACAGACAAGACTAGACAGACAAGACTAGACAGACAAGACTAGACAGACAAGACTAGACAGACAAGACTAGACAGACAAGACTAGACAGACAAGACTAGACAGACAAGACTAGACAGACAAGACTAGACAGACAAGACTAGACAGACAAGACTAGACAGACAAGACTAGACAGACAAGACTAGACAGACAAGACTAGACAGACAAGACTAGACAGACAAGACTAGACAGACAAGACTAGACAGACAAGACTAGACAGACAAGACTAGACAGACAAGACTAGACAGACAAGACTAGACAGACAAGACTAGACAGACAAGACTAGACAGACAAGACTAGACAGACAAGACTAGACAGACAAGACTAGACAGACAAGACTAGACAGACAAGACTAGACAGACAAGACTAGACAGACAAGACTAGACAGACAAGACTAGACAGACAAGACTAGACAGACAAGACTAGACAGACAAGACTAGACAGACAAGACTAGACAGACAAGACTAGACAGACAAGACTAGACAGACAAGACTAGACAGACAAGACTAGACAGACAAGACTAGACAGACAAGACTAGACAGACAAGACTAGACAGACAAGACTAGACAGACAAGACTAGACAGACAAGACTAGACAGACAAGACTAGACAGACAAGACTAGACAGACAAGACTAGACAGACAAGACTAGACAGACAAGACTAGACAGACAAGACTAGACAGACAAGACTAGACAGACAAGACTAGACAGACAAGACTAGACAGACAAGACTAGACAGACAAGACTAGACAGACAAGACTAGACAGACAAGACTAGACAGACAAGACTAGACAGACAAGACTAGACAGACAAGACTAGACAGACAAGACTAGACAGACAAGACTAGACAGACAAGACTAGACAGACAAGACTAGACAGACAAGACTAGACAGACAAGACTAGACAGACAAGACTAGACAGACAAGACTAGACAGACAAGACTAGACAGACAAGACTAGACAGACAAGACTAGACAGACAAGACTAGACAGACAAGACTAGACAGACAAGACTAGACAGACAAGACTAGACAGACAAGACTAGACAGACAAGACTAGACAGACAAGACTAGACAGACAAGACTAGACAGACAAGACTAGACAGACAAGACTAGACAGACAAGACTAGACAGAAAAGACTAGACAGACAAGACTAGACAGACAAGACTAGACAGACAAGACTAGACAGACAAGACTAGACAGACAAGACTAGACAGACAAGACTAGACAGACAAGACTAGACAGACAAGACTACTAGACAAGACTAGACAGACAAGACTAGACAGACAAGACTAGACAGACAAGACTAGACAGACAAGACTAGACAGACAAGACTAGACAGACAAGACTAGACAGACAAGACTAGACAGACAAGACTAGACAGACAAGACTAGACAGACAAGACTAGACAGACAAGACTAGACAGACAAGACTAGACAGACAAGACTAGACAGACAAGACTAGACAGACAAGACTAGACAGACAAGACTAGACAGACAAGACTAGACAGACAAGACTAGACAGACAAGACTAGACAGACAAGACTAGACAGACAAGACTAGACAGACAAGACTAGACAGACAAGACTAGACAGACAAGACTAGACAGACAAGACTAGACAGACAAGACTAGACAGACAAGACTAGAC
The DNA here is from genome assembly GCA_944588485.1 of Phosphuga atrata. Classification (NCBI taxonomy): domain Eukaryota; kingdom Metazoa; phylum Arthropoda; class Insecta; order Coleoptera; family Silphidae; genus Phosphuga; species Phosphuga atrata. The sequence goes on from OX155893.1 coordinate 46,072,673, forward strand.
AGACAAGACTAGACAGACAAGACTAGACAGACAAGACTAGACAGACAAGACTAGACAGACAAGACTAGACAGACAAGACTAGACAGACAAGACTAGACAGACAAGACTAGACAGACAAGACTAGACAGACAAGACTAGACAGACAAGACTAGACAGACAAGACTAGACAGACAAGACTAGACAGACAAGACTAGACAGACAAGACTAGACAGACAAGACTAGACAGACAAGACTAGACAGACAAGACTAGACAGACAAGACTAGACAGACAAGACTAGACAGACAAGACTAGACAGACAAGACTAGACAGACAAGACTAGACAGACAAGACTAGACAGACAAGACTAGACAGACAAGACTAGACAGACAAGACTAGACAGACAAGACTAGACAGACAAGACTAGACAGACAAGACTAGACAGACAAGACTAGACAGACAAGACTAGACAGACAAGACTAGACAGACAAGACTAGACAGACAAGACTAGACAGACAAGACTAGACAGACAAGACTAGACAGACAAGACTAGACAGACAAGACTAGACAGACAAGACTAGACAGACAAGACTAGACAGACAAGACTAGACAGACAAGACTAGACAGACAAGACTAGACAGACAAGACTAGACAGACAAGACTAGACAGACAAGACTAGACAGACAAGACTAGACAGACAAGACTAGACAGACAAGACTAGACAGACAAGACTAGACAGACAAGACTAGACAGACAAGACTAGACAGACAAGACTAGACAGACAAGACTAGACAGACAAGACTAGACAGACAAGACTAGACAGACAAGACTAGACAGACAAGACTAGACAGACAAGACTAGACAGACAAGACTAGACAGACAAGACTAGACAGACAAGACTAGACAGACAAGACTAGACAGACAAGACTAGACAGACAAGACTAGACAGACAAGACTAGACAGACAAGACTAGACAGACAAGACTAGACAGACAAGACTAGACAGACAAGACTAGACAGACAAGACTAGACAGACAAGACTAGACAGACAAGACTAGACAGACAAGACTAGACAGACAAGACTAGACAGACAAGACTAGACAGACAAGACTAGACAGACAAGACTAGACAGACAAGACTAGACAGACAAGACTAGACAGACAAGACTAGACAGACAAGACTAGACAGACAAGACTAGACAGACAAGACTAGACAGACAAGACTAGACAGACAAGACTAGACAGACAAGACTAGACAGACAAGACTAGACAGACAAGACTAGACAGACAAGACTAGACAGACAAGACTAGACAGACAAGACTAGACAGACAAGACTAGACAGACAAGACTAGACAGACAAGACTAGACAGACAAGACTAGACAGACAAGACTAGACAGACAAGACTAGACAGACAAGACTAGACAGACAAGACTAGACAGACAAGACTAGACAGACAAGACTAGACAGACAAGACTAGACAGACAAGACTAGACAGACAAGACTAGACAGACAAGACTAGACAGACAAGACTAGACAGACAAGACTAGACAGACAAGACTAGACAGACAAGACTAGACAGACAAGACTAGACAGACAAGACTAGACAGACAAGACTAGACAGACAAGACTAGACAGACAAGACTAGACAGACAAGACTAGACAGACAAGACTAGACAGACAAGACTAGACAGACAAGACTAGACAGACAAGACTAGACAGACAAGACTAGACAGACAAGACTAGACAGACAAGACTAGACAGACAAGACTAGACAGACAAGACTAGACAGACAAGACTAGACAGACAAGACTAGACAGACAAGACTAGACAGACAAGACTAGACAGACAAGATTAGACAGACAAGACTAGACAGACAAGACTAGACAGACAAGACTAGACAGACAAGACTAGACAGACAAGTCTAGACAGACAAGACTAGACAGACAAGACTAGACAGACAAGACTAGACAGACAAGACTAGACAGACAAGACTAGACAGACAAGACTAGACAGACAAGACTAGACAGACAAGACTAGACAGACAAGACTAGACAGACAATACTAGACAGACAAGACTAGACAGACAAGACTAGACAGACAAGACTAGACAGACAAGACAAGACAGACTAGACAGACAAGACTAGACAGACAAGACTAGACAGACAAGACTAGACAGAAAAGACTAGACAGACAAGACTAGACAGACAAGACTAGACAGACAAGACTAGACAGACAAGACTAGACAGACAAGACTAGACAGACAAGACTAGACAGACAAGACTAGACAGACAAGACTAGACAGACAAGACTAGATAGACAAGACTAGACAGACAAGGCTAGACAGATAAGACTAGACAGACAAGACTAGACAGACAAGACTAGACAGACAAGACTAGACAGACAAGACTAGACAGACAAGACTAGACAGACAAGACTAGACAGACAAGACTAGACAGACAAGACTAGACAGACAAGACTAGACAGACAAGACTAGACAGACAAGACTAGACAGACAAAACTAGACAGACAAGACTAGACAGACAAGACTAGACAGACAAGACTAGACAGACAAGACTAGACAGACAAGACTAGACAGACAAGACTAGACAGACAAGACTAGACAGACAAGACTAGACAGACAAGACTAGACAGACAAGACTAGACAGACAAGACTAGACAGACAAGACTAGACAGACAAGACTTGACAGACAAGACTAGACAGACAAGACTAGACAGACAAGACTAGACAGACAATACTAGACAGACAAGACTAGACAAACAAGACTAGACAGACAAGACTAGACAGACAAGACTAGACAGACAAGACTATACAGACAAGACTAGACAGACAAGACTAGACAGACAAGACTAGACAGACAAGACTAGACAGACAAGACTAGACAGACAAGACTAGACAGACAAGACTAGACAGACAAGACTAGACAGACAAGACTAGACAGACAAGACTAGACAGACAAGACTAGACAGACAAGACTAGACAGACAAGACTAGACAGACAAGACTAGACAGACAAGACTAGACAGACAAGACTAGACAGACAAGACTAGACAGACAAGACTAGACAGACAAGACTAGACAGACAAGACTAGACAAACAAGACTAGACAGATAAGACTAGACAGACAAGACTAGACAGACAAGACTAGACAGACAAGACTAGACAGACAAGACTAGACAGACAAGACTAGACAGACAAGACTAGACAGACAAGACTAGACAGACAAGACTAGACACACAAGACTAGACAGACAAGACTAGACAGACAAGACTAGACAGACAAGACTAGACAGACAAGACTAGACAGACAAGACTAGACAGACAAGACTAGACAGACAAGACTAGACAGACAAGACTAGACAGACAAGACTAGACAGACAAGACTAGAGAGGCAAGACTAGAGAGACAAGACTAGACAGACAAGACTAGACAGACAAGACTAGACAGACAAGACTAGACAGACAAGACTAGACAGACAAGACTAGACAGACAAGACTAGACAGACAAGACTAGACAGACAAGACTAGACAGACAAGACTAGACTGACAAGACTAGACAGACAAGACTAGACAGACAAGACTAGACTGACAAGACTAGACAGACAAGACTAGACAGACAAGACTAGACAGAGAAGACTAGATAGACAAGACTAGACAGACAAGA